>WUQG02117799.1:0-25045 GCA_011317285.2 Androctonus mauritanicus | reverse complement strand
ATGAAGATCTGAGATCAAAGGGTCTCAGAAGGGAATGGTCAAAGGACGGTGCAATGGAGAAACCTCATCAAAAACAGCGATCCCATACAGAAATGGGAAAAGCTTAAGATGAAGAAGAAGAATTCAATGTGCTATGAAAGAAGAATATATATTAATGTATCATGTTTTTTGTTAACTGCATTTTAATGTAACTAGTTTCCTTCGTAATTTTATTCTGTACATCTAAAGTTATTATTCTGAGTAGGGATCCGTGACCATCACCTAGCAGGCAAAGGAGTCTATGGAACACAAAAAAGGTTAAGAATCCCTGGTTATAAAACGAACATTTACTGTGTTGCGAATATTTTAATTTTATAAGTAGTTACAATTTTTATAATAATATATTTCATCATTTATCAGTATCTCAAAATTAATGTTTTATAATAAAGTGCACTAACTTATTCTCACTTATTCTCTAAGGTACTTTAAGTTGTCTTAGAGTATGAGTTAACGCATACTTTATCGTACACCACTTAATTAATCTAACCTTATCTCATTTGTGTAATTACTCTATACCGGTAGAAAAACGTTTGCATTTAATCATCGAGCCGTTTCGTTTTTTCGATAAAAAGAACAAAGATGTTCTGAAAGAATCAGTCTAACGAAAGACGAATTATGACCAAACATTCAGCAATTTAAAACAGTCATTGCAATATAAAAATATAGCCTACTTTCAAGAGGATTATAATGTAAACAAAAATCACATAAATAAAAGATTAATATTTAAGTAAGTTTGTTTAACAGAATATATATTATAAAATAAACAGAGCAACTTCCATCACTTCATTAGTGAAATAAACATTCTTAAAAACACAGAAATGGAAGGTAAGCTTTTTTTTTTTTTTTTTAAATAATCCAAGAGAATAGGATATCAGAATTAATTAAAACAGTGAAAATAAATATAAAAAATATATGCGAATAAATTAAATGTTTCTGAATTGAAAATTTTAGCAATGCAAATTTCTTTAAAATTTGTTAATATGTAACGATACTGGCATACGGTACTAAAATAACAAAAGCAAGCAATATTTCAAGGTATTTATAAACAGATCCAGTATACATATATTGAAAAATCCATTAGAGAATTCTGATTTAATCCATATTTTTTTAATAATGATGAAATATATAATACTTATGATCAATAAGATTTTTTTCAACTCGTAATATCTTAAAGTAGAGTGTCTTAAAAATCATTTCGTGGCATACGTGTTAGGCCTGGGCTCCACTACAGCTGGAAATTAGAAAGCAAAACATCAACTTTTCTTAAGATATGTATAATCTATTTGATTTAAAACACGAAAGAAATTAATAAAATAAATAGTTTTTATTATCCATAGCATTAAATTCGCAGAACCTGAACCGAAAATTTTTCTTGGTCTTCGCACCGTCATGCTATCTATGTATGTCAATGAATACTAAATTCTGATTGGCTACGCAGTTACACCTGAAACTGAAAACGTTGAATTTATTTTTACTGTATTTTCAGGTGAGTTTCTGGCTAGGATACGACATAAAAACCGGAAGCTGCGTCACTTTCAGTTTCAGTTATCAGTTTCAGTCGTGTTTTCAGGCGTAGTGGAGCACATGTCTTATAATCAGTCTGAAAATTTACAGAATGGCATAAATATAGCATTCTGAATCTTTTTTTCGTAAGCACATAATTACTATGCTAACAAAAATATATGGATGATAGACAACTGCAAGGTTTTATTCTATCGCCCAGTATATTCACTTTATCCAGCCATTCTAATACCTGCTACAGGTTAATGTATGCTACAGGTGTATTTTATGTTTCTGTGTCTGTTCTACAGACACAGAAACATAAAATACTTTTACGTTAAGCATTAAAGGACTTTAACATAAAAGTATTTTAAGGTTGATTTCAGACACGTTTTCGGAATTTTCATTAGTATTCGCTATCTAGTGGGAAATTTTATAAACTGATAATTATAAACAACGTGTAGTCAGCTATAGTAATAATGGATGCCGATTTAGAATACCATTTTCTCGAATTATTTCAGTTATTCCTAGTCAAGAACAAGTGAAATTGCGACAGAAATTCTTAAATACATCCTTACAAAAATATTAAAAATTGAAAGAAAAAAATTTCTGCCATTTTGCCAAAAATGTTTTTATTTCTTTTTATCGATTTTAAATGCTGATAATGCTTTTCCCAAATATCTATTAGAATCTCGATTATAATATTTGTTTCTTCCATCGTCCAATTCGTTCTATTCGCCATGTTTACTTTGCTTTTCGAAAGCGTGTTGCCAGTTTGACTCGCTAAAGTACTTTAATATTTCGTGTCTGAAAAAAGCATTATTCCGTTAAATTTGACATTAAAAGTACTTTAAGCGGTCTAGTATAAAAATATACAGTAATACCTTTTGATATTGAAATAATGCTGCACAAAAATTTTCTAATATAGGGCCTATATATATATATATATATGTAAAAATATTTTTAAAATAAATATTAAAATCCTTATAATGTACCACTGAATGTGGTAAAAAAAAAAATTAAAACTAAACTGTGTGGAATCCCATAAAATACCTGGATCAAAAAATAAAAATAAAAATAAATCTAATTATATGCCTTGCACATATTAATACTGAACAGTATACCATATTATAATCCTAAATATTTATATTACTTTTTAGATAATAAAGGTGAACAAATTACTTACTTACACGATCTATATTTTTACATACTGCGAGTTATCATGACGTAAATATAGATTACATATTAAAAATATATTTAAAGTTTTTATCTGAGGTAAGTAGCGTAATATTTTATATAGAGAAATTTTTGACATCATTAAAACATCATTCGTGTACGATAAACAGTACTAAAACTATCGATTTTTTTTTTTTTTTTTTAAATTTTGAACGTTCTCCGTCTTATAATGGAATCGCGTAAGATAATAGACTTATAGCTCGAATAAATGAGAAACGATTTGCTAAAATTTGAATACTCTGCCACTATTTATTATTATAATATTTTGAATATAGTCGAATATCAAACAACTGCCGTTATATAAGAACGTTATCGTGAAAAAATAACGCGTAAAAATCTTTCGAACTGTATTCATAAATAAGAAGGTAATAGTTTTTTACAAAAAAAATAATCTTGGATAAAATTAGAAAAAATTGGGGAGATTCTAAAAAAAAAAAAAAAAAAAGAATATCATTGAAAGAATGTTTTATAAGTTATTTATATTTTAATTTATAATTAAAATGTAAATAACTTATAAAAGGATGTTTTATAGGTTATTTATATTTTAAGGATGTTTTATAGGTTATTTATATATTTTAAGGATGTTTTATAGGTTATTTATATTTTAATTTATAATTAAAATATAAATAATATATAAAACATCCTTATAATATTCAATAGAAAAAATGAAATTATTCAAACAAGCATTCTCAATACTCAATAGAAAGATGAAATTATTAGGATTCAGTCTTCATCTTTCTATTGAATATCGAAAAATGTGTTTTAAACAATCTTTTTTTAATAAATTTTAAAAAATTTTATTGTTAGAGTGGCTATACTCTTATAGCCACTCTACTTTCCGTCTTTGTAAATTTTTCTTCCATTTTTTTACCATCGAATTTATTCAGTCCGTTCTTACAATAAATATTTCAAGAATTTCAACCATTCAAATTTTAGGATATCAAAATTGTTTATAAGGTACAGTTTCTTTTTTTTTGTTTTTAATTTTTGTCTTCCTGCGTGATTCCGTTACAAAAATGTCAAACGTTCGAAATAAAACTGCATCATTCAAAACTTTCAAAAAGGCTTAAAGTTTATCATTCGAGCGTGACACGTTTGAAACTTTCTGTGATACGAGCGTGAATAATGATATATTTATTTTGAAAGACTTTTATATATATTTCACAATAATGGATTTATATAATAGTTTTTTTTTTTTTTTTTTCATCTATCTACTGGTCGGTCCATCTTCGAATCGTCTGAAGAACAAAATATCACTCGAGTCTGTTTTCATTTTAAGTTGAAACTGACGTCACAAGTGCTTAGGCTATATTCAAAATAAATAATTCACCTGTAAATTTAGTTAAACGGAAGTTTAATTTCTTTATTGTTAATATATAATTTTAAAGAATATTAATTTGGTGATAACAATATCGTTTATGCTATTTAAGTAAAAAAACGTTTTTTAATCGCCATTTCGTCTGTTAACGAGATTTCATAGTAGCGTTCGATATTTGAAGCAGACGATAATTTGATTCGTAATGGCGTCTACTAGAAAGGAAAACAGTTTCGTGTCCAGACGAATCGAATTTTGCATAATGTTTACGGCGGATTGACGAATCTCCATCAGGAAATGCGAGTGAATGATTTGGTGGAATTAAACTACCGAATTCATGGGTGTATCAAGAGCTACAATTCATAGGGTAAGTAAATTATTTTGTGCAAAAAATAGAAAATTTTTTTCTGAGCGATGATGATTGCGGAATTTCTGCCTTGGTTTTTGCTTTAGAGTGCTTTGCCAGGTAACGCATTATAGTATGACCTGTCTGTGACGTCAGTCTCAATTTAAGGTGAAACGGATTATAGTACTTAAATTATAGAAAATTTTGAATCCTCTACTTAATCTCAAGATGGCGGCCATTCGAAATTTAAAACATTTTACATTTTTGAAAATACTTCTTGCATATAAATGATGATAATCTCATCGAAATGATTTTTCTACAAAATTGATCTAACGCTACTTATTACGGATAAAATCCCTTTGTTTATACTTTTAACATTTCATATTTTGAACGGCCGCCATCTTATAATGAGCTCACACAGGAATCTCAAAAACAGACGAATATTCTGCTTAATAATGAACGATTCCATAAAATTTGAATGTTTAAAGAAATATTTTGTTCGTGAGTTATTTTGCTGACAAATAAACGAACAAATTGAGCATAAGATCAGTTTTTTTTTTTTGTAAAAAAATCAGTAAAATAAATAAAAAGATTGTCAAACATACCGTACTTTATATTTTTAATCCTACAAATTCAATAAGTTAGATATACTATATATATACTTCACTGAAAATAAAGAAATAAGCCAATCTAACTATTTGTTTATTTAAAAGAATATAAAATACAGGCAGAAAGTAAAGATTTTCCTAGTAGGGGATTTCTATCGACCGTAAAAAAAAAAAAAACTATCTAAACGAAAATGAACAAAAATATAAAACAAAACTAGAAAATCGATAAAATGTAAATGCTGTCGAAAAGGAGAAGATAATTGGTATTTTTTACTAGAGGCGCAATACAGAAACGGAGAAATAGAACTCTATGCCACATCGCCCTTCTATATCAAACGTCTAGCAATCAAAAATAGTAGATCCTGCTTACTTTAACTTTTTCGCTCGGCTGAATGTTAAGGGTAAAGCTAGGCTTTTGAGTGAAATCCACTTGGTGCAAGGGAAAATAAACTTCTCCAATTGAATCATCTCGAGTGAAGCGGTCGTAATCTAGAATGTGGAAGTGTAGGATGGACTTCTGCAGTTTATGTAGAGGATAACCTATATAGAGGGGAAAAAAAAAATCATTTCTTCAGTAAATATAATCATTGAGATCTCGAAATACTTTATTCAAAATTCAAATGTTAACAAAATATTTTACGAACTACAACTACTTTTTCCTGATCGATCAAAAATAATCTATTAAAAATATATATATATATATATCAAGAAATTTGCAATTTTGATATTTAAGATTGCTAAATTTTAAATTTTGAATCACTGAAGAGAAAAAAAAAGAAATAAAGATTAACCAGTAGCAGAGATATTAATTTTTATTATATAACAAGAGAACAAACAAGCCTTTTATTCAATAAAATTGAATTTTATTACTGCAATTATTTCTTTTTTTTGGAGAGTAATAAATATGTCGGTTTGTGTGGTCATAAAAAATCAACAAAACGGAAAAAAATAAATAAATATAGGGTTTCTAATAATCAACTACCGAATTACGACCGTTTGAAATACTGATGAAAACGAACGAGAACGTTTATTGGACAATCATAATACCCACTAGACCGGAAATCAAATAGTTATCGTTGTCAGTCGTTTAATATTTAACAATAAGGAATTTCCGTTTCCAGTTCAAAAGAATTTAAACAAGTATTTACTGTCTTACTTTTTGTGTTATAAATTTTTATTTTTTCGCATCGAGAATACATTGATTATGAAGAGAAAAAAAAAAATTAAAAATTGAATTGAAGCTGTATTGTGTTTGTATTATGTATAACTCCAGAATTTCTTTATCTTTCAATAGTTTTTTTTTTATAACTTCTATCAATCCCAATGGGTGATTCGGTCGACCATTAAAGGGACAAAACAGTTTTGGAAGCAAAATTAATTCCACTGAAAATAAATAAGTTATCACACAAGGCGGTTACAAACTTAGCTTTTAGATAATAAAATTCCATTCTAGATTGTTGCCTATCTTGAAATATTAAAGATGCTATTGATTAAAGAAGTTCGCAATTTTTGAAAAGAAAGCGTGTAGACACGGTTATTTCTGTATATAAATAATTTAAGTTATGAATAGTTTTATAAAGAAAAAAAAAAGATTTTTACCTTCAAAATGAAATGTTTCGTTCCAGCGAGGATTCAGAGTTTTATGTTTTACTTTCGTCTCTAATTTATTTTTCTTGTCTGGGAGTAAACACACTCGAACGTAAGGATCACTCGTTCCTATAAAAAGGAAAAAAAAGAAAAAATATATAACACGTTTAAACAAGAGAATTGGATAACAAAGCGGAGATAAAAAAACTACATCTGTATGCGACGAATGTCACCTGATAGATCTTTGGCTGGTAGTCCATTGGCTTGAAGAACTTTTATCAAGAGGGTCGATTCAGAGAAATTATACTCTAAGGAAAAATGAATCTGTCCTGCACTTTCTCCCGATGAATTTCCAAACGTTTCCTGAAAAGGAAAAAGAAAAAAATAATTCGTATTTTCAAATGCAGAAAAAAATAAAAAAGTTCGGATTTAATTTTAATTTTGAATATTGATTTTTTTTTAAAGTAAATAAATAAATAAATATTTTTATTAGCATTCTAATAATATAGTTTATGGTATTTATTTTTCAATTTTTCATTAAATTAAAATAATATGAATAATTAATGTGTTGTTTCGTTCCGCCCAAAAAACTTTTCTTGATCTTTTTATCCATTCGAATATAATTTTAATATTAGATCTAATCTGGTTTAGCAATATTTTATATTTATTTTTTCATCATTATTTATTTAATATTTTAGTAGAATCTAAGGCATAATTGATTTTTTTAAAATAATTATTTTACAAGCAATGGCTATGTGGATTTAGAGTGTTCGTCTGTCTAGTCACAAGATTTTCGAGAATATTCAAATTTTAGGAATCGTTCCTTATCATTTAGGTTACAAAATATTAACATTTTCAAGATCTTACGTAGTCTATTTACAAGATGGCGGCTGACCGAAACACGAAAACTATCCATGTATATAAACTGAACAGAATGCTCAATGTTAGAAAAACGACGCCGTCCGCCATGTTGTTGGTGGGATACTTTCGCGAACCTAAATTCGACGATACAGCAAATTGTTTTGGTGGTTAGACGTATCCCATTTATGTTAATATGACCAGATCCAAATAATTAATAAAAAGGGTGTAGTATCCCAATATGCACTATTATACCACGTAATCCTATCACTTCATTGCTTTCGCTTTCTCCTAGCAACGGAACATTAACTCATGATGAAAATGCATACCACGTATTTATTTGATGTTGCCATTTGAAATAATTTTAGATATAATTAGACCCTACTGTATTTTTCAACAAAAGTCTTCTGTAATTATTTTTTATTCCTTTGTTCACATTTTTGTTTGATTATCCGTCACACTGTTTGCAAAACATTACAGACTTTGAACTGTAAGTTGTGGTCCTTTTTCTATCCAAATTTTTTTTTTATTAGTTTAAAGTTCTATATAGTTCAAGATGGAAGTTATTTGGTTATTTTAATTTGATATCTCTGAAACTATTTATCATAGATGAAAGATAAAGCATAATTTCTTTCGACATTGTCTACATTATCGCCACTATCAATCTCAAAAATCAATATTTGTAGAGTATTCGAACATTTTTTAGACGTGTCTCAATTTGTTACCACTTACAAGTTAGTTATTCTAATTCGCAAATTATAAATTGTAACGCTAACAGGAAGAGGAGGTTAGAAAGATCGTTGTGGTTTACAAAACAACGGTTGAACACGCAAAATGCACATAATCCTGGCACATGCTTATTAGTTATCTGCCTATTAATTCAGAAACGATTTCAGAATTCAGTTACCAAAATATTGATTGTCTGAATTTTTTAAACGTTAGACATGTTTGAAACTATGATTAACATCAACGACGACAAATTTATTTGAGTTATTTTTAAACTCGTAAAAAAATAATTAATGGTTATATATCATTATTTACTGCCAGTAAAAGCTGTATCTATATTTACTTAGATTCGAAATGAATTTTAAAAAGCTCTATGAGAAATACAGTAAGACCCCGTTTAACGCGGGGGATACATTCCAAAAAAATCATGCGCTAAATGAAACAGCGCTGAACGAGGTCATCTTAACAGGTAAATAATGGGGATAGGTACATGAATTAAAGACATTTTTTAATTGCTAACATGATTTGTATTTATAAATCATTCATGAAAATCAAAAATATTCGAGTAAATGATTTATGTTTATGATAAGGAAGGTTCTTCCTCATTAAACACTTGTTTCTTCGTTAAAGAGTCTTTTAACGTCGTTTGCCTTTTCCTCTTTCTTTCAACCAGCAATTGTCGATAGCGAGACATCGCATCCACGATATTTCGTCTTGCCTTTGAACTTCTATAAAAATTTGGATCATTTTGTATAAACTGATCCATAATTTCTGTAATAGTGGCTAAACTTATTTTGAAAAAATCCCGTTGCAAGTTTCTTTTGCTCCTCATCTTTAGAAACACTAACTTCCTCGTCTTCGTGCAATTTCGGATTTATGTGAGTATAACGGTCTGAAAACCACGCCAAAGTGAATCAATAAAAAATATATTGACAGAATTCGAAAAAACGTCATATCGAAACAGCGTGAAACGGAGCAGCATTAAGCGGAATCTTACTGCACTGACAAAGAGAAAAATAATAGAAGCATAACGATTTTGAAAAATTCATGACAATTTTTTGGCAAAATACACTATATTTATCATTTTCAATTCAAAAGAATCTGTTGAAATTCATAAGTTCACGGAACTAAAAAGTTAGAACGTGAATAATAATTAAAAGTCATGAGATATAATTGATTAATTTAAAGACTTTTAAAGAGTTAACAGCAAATTCTCTATGATGTTTTAGCATTAATGCACGCTTCGACGCTCTCTAATAAGCTTGAAATACGTACGTATTGTACACTTAGTGACTCCATTACCTTATATGGATAAGCTAAAATGGATCGAAATTCGGAGTTATTTACTTTTTATGATTATTTTATGGAGTTGGAGTAAAATATACTCTGCTTTGGTCTGAAATTATAATTACTGCATTTAACTTCTAATTATTATAATGCCATTTATTATCAATTTAAGTATCAGATCTAAAATTTTACTCAAGTGTTTCCAACATTGACTTTTATATATTTTTCTAATTTATAATCCAGAGAAAGAATTAATAAAGAAAAAAAAAGAATAAAAACAGATCTGTTATACAATAATTCTATTAAATCGATTTCATATCCAAGTTTGTTTTTCAATTCTTTTTGTTTCCATTGATTTTCTTTTAGAAAGGATTTGATGTGACAAACAACTCAGAATCATCAATGTCATGATAATTCGATTTTCATAAGAACTAAGAATGACAAAATATTTCATGTATACTATATTTTCTTATCAGTTGATGTTATGAGATGAATAAAAAAAGATGGAAATGAATAAATATTTCAATATCTATACACCTCTTGATATATGACCTACATAATATTTCATTATTATAGTATTATTATGAATTATCATTTAGGGAAAACGCAAAAAAACCGAACAAAGTAGTTCAGGATATACTAAGAGAATATCTCAGAAGTTTGAATGCCCACCATTTTTAAATGTCTGAAGCTGAAAGGTTAAATTAAAAATTAAAGAGATCTATTAGTCTAACGCATGCAAAACGCATGGGACTCACGTATGTGAGATGTTTGTCTTCCACATATTATATATGCGGTCTTTTATACATATAAATATTGCTAATTACGTATAACTTTAATAAAAAGTGTTTGAAATTTATTCCATTTTATACATTTCATATATTGTTTTGTGACACTGTAGGTGCAGTGTATTGATTTTTACTGTTATCATTTTAAGTAATGTTTTTTATATATATCACCTTCGTTTTGCCTTCTGTTGATATTGTTCATTTTCTGTTATTTGAGTATTGTTTTAATTGTTCCATTTTATAATTTTACACTTGTTTGGCATGGTTTTGTCCATTGCTCTTGCGCCATAAAATCCAAACCAGCCAAAGAAAATTTGCAAATTCTTCTGTTAAATTTTTTATTATATAAATCCAAAAAATATCGATACAAATCCATATCTAATTTGTTAGCATGGATCGATAGAACAGCATTGGAAAGAACTATATGTACTGTATACCTGATGCAGATTACAAAGTAGTATATATAAATTTTTTATATAGCTAAAGCGAAACTTATCTGTTCGAGTTAAAAGATACAACCCTTTCCGACCTGAGGTAAGTGCGAATTAATGTTTCTGTTGTATTAAAGATTCATGACAAGAAACGTTATACAGAATTAAAATTTCGTAGATTTCTAGAAAAACATCTGTTTGAGACTTAAAAATTCACATTCCTGACAGGTGTTTAAAATCCCAAATTGGTAGTTCTGTTGTGTTAAAAAATAATACTAAAATAGTTTGTATACAACATTTAGTAATTTATACTAGACAGATAGATACTTTGTTTTTTTTTTTTTTATTACTAGCAATCCTTTATCGATTGATGTTAGTTAATTAGATATTAAATTATATTGAAACAGTACACATAAAAGTATTTATTTAAACAAAATCGATACTGAATTTACAAAGTAATAAATAGAAAACATCTCACCACACTATCGGTTTGTTTTTACAGCAAGCCAAACAAAACTAAATGCATTTCTTTAAGAAAAGGCAACTTTAAGAGGAAGACAAAAGCTGGTGATTGTCAGAAACTAAGGGTCATCGAATGAATCCTATAAAGTCAAAATGCTAAGTAAATATACAAGACGTGGACAAAAACAACATTTAAGCTTTCCAGTTATCTATATCAGAGAATTGCAGATTTAGTTATACATCCAAGAGAAGGCAAGAAAAACTGGATTGGTTAACTCCGAGAGATAGTACTGATAACAGGAGTAAGGACAGGGGACAGAAAATTTATCTTCTTTTCTGGAAATGTGATGGGAATTTCTAAATAGGAAAGAGAACGTAGAAGAGTTATTTAGAAACAAGATCCTTTTTCAATAAAAATTCTCGTGTTTCACAGCAAAAAATAATTTGTTCGCTGTAAAATCGCTTTTCCTCAAAACTTCTCGCACTTGCATGTTTGCATACCGCCTAATCTGCGTCCAGTACTGGCCTTCAAGTATTTTTCTGTCCGAGTACAATACAATAAAATTTTATTGCCTCCTTAAGATATTATTGCCTAGAATTCTTTCGTATAATTTTTCTCTCTATTGTCGAGATATTTTGGCTTTAAAAACTGCAAAACGACAGAAAAATTTGGATATATATAATTTCTTATATTTGCATTTACAACATCGGTATTTATTTTTATACTTTTTGCGCCCATTAAATTTTGTCGCTCGAAATTAATACTTCATACGCTTGCTACACGAATTTATCCTATACATCATCATTCATGGCATATTTGGAACAGTTTACATTAATGAAACTCTTTTATAAACAAAAAGCTGATATTAATTCGTAACGCATAAATTGAATTCGTTAACTATCATTTTAATTTTTAGCCATATCCAAAAGAAAATTATTTTGAAACTCAGTTATTTGGAAAATTATTGTTTAAACTGGATATTTTTGGGTAAAGTCGGGAGAGATGGCGCATCTAAGTATATTCACATTCTGGAGCCAAGATGACATTGTGGTAATGATTATGGTATACAGTAACTGCCATTCATTTGTTTGAACAGTGTAGACATTGATGTGCTTTATCTAATAATCTACAATAATAACTGATGTGCTCTATCAATTAAATAATCCACATTAGGATAAAACCGAGAGAGATGGCGCATCTTTTTTGTTTACTGATAAAATTATTATATAATAATCATAATGAAAACATTTTATTATTAAAAATAGTTTACATGGAATCATATGCAAAAAGTGATGTCAAAAATTAGTTAAGCAAAACGAAAAAAGTTGAAAAAAACCATTTCACCAAGCGTAGAGATGGTTTTTTCAACTTTTTTCAAATGATTCCGTGTAAGCTATTTTAAATAATAAAGTTTTCGATTACGATTATTAATAATTTCGTCAGTAAAAAAAAAAAAAAGATGCGCCATCTCTCCCGATTTTACCTCCTGTACTACTTTTTAAGTAAGACCTTTAGTGTCGTGATAAATCAGAAATGATTTTACAATACTAAGAATTTGCAACCGAAATTAAATTTTTAAAAATAATATGAAAAATTAACAAAACAGAGAAAGAAAAATAATATTTTTTTTTTTATATTTTTAATCTTCATTCATCTAGGGCTTTGAAAATAAATTCGTTAAATATTTATGGATTTTAGTAGCGTAGGCGCGCAAATTAAGAATTCTCTCTCCAACTTATTATATACGTCAATTATTATTAGACAAATTTAGCTATCAGCAATATGGAGTTGAATTTATCCATTTTTAATTTTTATCCAAATTTCTGAGCTACTTATTAAAACTTAAAAAGTTTTTACACGTTGTATATGATAAATAAAACAGACACATGCTAAGATACTACGTATAATTTGTCAAACGAAGTCTTTAAAAATATAAAACAAGCAGAAATAATATTTTTTAAAATAATTTCAACGAGGGAATTGTTATATTTTTATCATTTTTTTATTTTTAATTCGATTTTTAAAAGCGTCAAGAATTAACAAGATAAAATGATCGACTACTATTTGCAGGAATATTATTATATAAAATAAAATGCAGAACTTAAAAAAAAATAAAATAAATTAAGCTTTCTGAAATATTCTGATTTTCAAAAACAGCGAATTTCTAGCAAGATTTATGGGAAATTGCTGGAAGCCATCATCAGAAGCTTCATTAGTGAGCTCCTGATGCTGTTATTCATTACTAAAATTATTCATATGTTTAAGTATTATACTTTTTAGAAAAATAAAAATGTAGGTTTATAATCAACCGTTAAATTTTTTTTTATAAAATTAAAAATAAATATAAGTTACCAGAAGAGAATCTTCAGTTTTAAATCATTAACTGGACATCTTTTTAACTACACACAATATTATAAACTCCCGTATAACGCGCTCTCCTATAACACGAATTCGTATAACGTGACGGAGAAATTGCGACTAGTACTCATACAACGCTATTAACAATCCCGTATAACGCGTAAGATAATTTTTTTTTTTAACATTACTTACCCGTTACTTATAATATCTGTCGATTAAAATAAAAACTAAACGATGTTTATTTCGTTTCCATGACAACTTTAACAACTTTTTTTCGTCGTGTAATACGAATCCGCGTTTTCGGAATCGTGTTATACAGGCTCTATTTGTATATAATATTTTTAAGAATTTAGTTAGCTATATTCTGTTTTGTCTTTTCCTGTATTAAAACTAGTTAATTAACACTTTGCACACAATAAAATTATATTTGAAACTAATGCACAGTTCATTAGCAATACGTCATCAATGCTGGAACTCAAGAGATAAGTTTAAATTTGCATAAAATAATCTGATAATGCGTGTCTCATATAACGCGGAACATATGCCCCGCGTTGTACGAGAGTCCACTGTATATTTTTACCGATTTTTTTACATTACTGTACTTTCATATATATATATATTTTAATTGCATTTTCTCTAAAATAAAATAATAAAGAATTTATATAAATTATGGCCTGTAACATGTTTGAAAGTTGAAGACATAAATTTTGCGTTATATCGATTTTTTAGATAAAAATGGTAGTTAAGAGTTATATGTTCATTGTAATATTCTACAATAAACCTATAACTCTTACTCAACAGTTTGGAGTTCAAATTTATTCGAAAACAAATCTTTCTTCACATTAATCCAAATTAATAAGTCGGCAGTCGCGATAAACAGCAGTAACCTTCGTCCGAATATCCGGGATCAAACTCGGATTCTACTTATTTTTCACAAGTGTCAGACTCGAGCCATTAATCCCCATTTTTCAACCCAGCAGCCAACCCATCGCTAATCTGATCATTTAGTAATGACTTCCTAACTACCTGCCATCTCATATTTCTTGTGCAGATGCAGTGATGTAAAATTTTAATAATTAATCTAATTAAATTAACGAGATTTCATTAAATTACGTTTTAACAAATTGAAAAGACGAAGAATAGGTGGTATACCATCAGCGGTTATTCTGCTTAAAATTTTTTCAATTTGTTATGATCGGTATAATTTATAAACATATTTAAATTTATTTTTCTATTAAGAACCGAAGAGTTTATAAACACATCTGTATTTCCCATAAAAAAAAAAAACGTTTCCTACAAAACATTTTCAAAAATTATATGTTGGACATAAATTATGGTTAAATTTTTAATACGAACGTTATTCATGGACAACAGAAACGGGCATTATTCAATAACCACAACTGTTTTGAATTATATCTTAAATTATTCACGCTGATGACTGCATTTGATAACCATACCGCAGAAACAGAAACTAAACAGTTATTTACTGATATATTTGCTAAACATATACTTTTAATTGATTCTATGTTCAATATATTTATGAACAAAAACCTAATTTTTTTTCTAAATAATTCTCATTATCAGGAAACATGCGCAAAAAAAAAAAAAAAAATTCAACTTGTAAATGAAATTATAGTATTATATAAATTCGCATATATCATAAAAATAATTATTAATTATAAGGAACAGTTTATAATTAACGGAATATTATTTTTCTTTAAACTTTATAGAAAATGTTTCCATTTTATTCTTGTTTGAAGGAATCACAGAGTGGAAATCTCACATTGTATTTTCTAATTACTGGAAGCATTGTAGGGTGAAATATCTAGAGAAACTTTTCCTCCAACTTGTTTTTTTTTTTTTTGGAAAATATATATACAGTGACTAACAGAGGGGCCTCACGATTTTAGGGCCGTCAATTTATAACTCAATATGTTAGAAAAAATACATTTGCATGTGCAAGCTTCAATGTTTTTGTCAAAATTTGACGTTCTCTATCAATGTTTTCATTTTTGTTGTTCGCTTACCACTGTACATTTGTCAATTCTGTCTTGTTTTTTTTATATTTTATTTTTTGAAGGAACTCGAAAATATTAGTTGTCCCGGCCCTCACGTTTTTTTCTGAAAGTCCCTATATATAATATATATAAACAGATATCACACTATAATCAGATATTCTGCGGCGACAGAAAATGAATCTGAATAAAACGCAACCTGTCTAGATTTTAGTTTAACTGCTGTACGTCCAAGTATAATTATTTTAAGGAATTAAAAATAGCACAGATCGAATATACTTACTTCGAGACTCGGTAGAAGCGCTTGCAAGAATGCAATTGGTCCGACATCTTCTTCTTTGTTTCCATTATGTACTCTAAAAAAAAAAAAACTATTTCTTTTAGCAAAAGAATAGAAGATAAAATTGCGAAAAATATTCTTATCCGACAAAAGCATAGGATTATTATCGAAGGATTTAATTATATTATAATTCGGCTTTTTAATATGGAAAAGATAGAGAAAAGAATACATTTATGAAGAGAGAAAATCCTTCTAAAGATAAGAAGATAAAACTTTTTTAAAGGAAACGAGCAAAAGAAATAAGGAAGCAGTCAGACACGTCAATCAAAAACTAGATCGATAAAGAGGTGGAAGAAAAGACACGATAAAAGAATACTAACACATAACAGAATAATATAAAAAAAAAATAAAAAAAAAGTCAAAGTGGGAAATGAGGTAAGCCGAATATCTTCTATACTAAGAATAACAATCGTTACAGTAATATAATTAATAATAAAGGAAAGACATTTAGATTTTTTTTTTTTTTTGCGTCGACAACTATTTAAATTAACGCCTGCTTCTGAAGAGTAAGTTAAAAATAACCGAATTATTCCATTAATTTAGAAAAGTATTTAATGAAAATACCACAAAAATCATTAAGGAATAAGCGATTTGTGTAAATACTGTACAAGTATATGCTGTATATATAATCTTACTTTTCTCTCTACTGCTGTTAACGTCGTTATCCTGTCTGTCCGTATAAAATAATTCTGCTATATCTCTTCTTTTATTGGATTTTGTCAGAATTTATAATTATAAAATTTCTCGTTCGGATATAAATTTCGTTAAAAACTCGAATTTTTATCCATAGCTGTCACGATAGAACGATTTCTTGAATTATTAATCTAATCTATTATATATATATATACCTTTAGGCTGTAAATTATTTTTCCTGATTTATTTGAGCAATTTTTGATAACAAAAAAAAAAAAGGAATAAGCGAATTAAATTTTTGATTTTTGTCTTCGAATGTTATAAATTCAAAGATGTCGATCGACAACCATGGCGGATGGTAATATCGCCAATCGAATATTATTATTATCTAGAAAAAGCTCTTAATGCCTACTGAATTTAACTTTTACCGAATATAAATATTTAACTGGAGTATTATCGAAGAATATCATTAATAAGTTAATATGGGCTTCTTAGGTAAAAGGTTTATAACACGCTTCACACGTATCGATTCAATTTAGAACATGTAGAGAGCGTGATTAACTGAGAGAATACAAATGTTTCTTGATACAGTTATGGAGAAAGGAAGGATTCGTAATGATGTAAGAGAAATTCGTAACGTCAACGGGAATACTTTTATTGCAAATAACGGAATTTGCAATAAAAGGAATGATTGCTAATATTATATATATGTGGCGAGGTCGACGTCTTTCCACATCCGCTGATTAACCGATATTAAATAATATATATAATCAGATCGTTGCATATAACATACCTCGAAGAAAACAGAAAACTTTTTTTCTAATTCAAAAGAAAACAAAACATGGCGGCTAACAAACTCGTGTTGCCAGCCGAAAACAAATAATAAAATACAAATAAAATTAATAGGTAAGATGGAGGTTATATTTCATTACACCATATATATATATTTAAAAAATAATAATTGTGACGAAAACAACAAAACTCTTTTTAATATATTTAAATAAATATATAATAATAATAAATGGCATTACTTGAAAAACACGAAGAGGAAAAAAAAACATTTTCATTTAATTTTCAATATTTTATTTGTTTAAAATATTTTTAAAATAATTTTACTAAAATTAATTCTATCATTATTAATTACGTAAAAAAATATTATATTATTCGTTACAAATAATTTTCAAAATTGTTTCTTAAAAAGAAAAATTGTGTGGTGTAAACTATTAAGAAGTTATGAAGCATTAGTTCTTTCCTGTCTACTATTTACTACTGGCAATAAGCGGATTTAAGAAAATACCGCTTACTGTGAGTGGCCTTAATGATTATAAGAATCCGCGACAAATACGTGAATCGATTGCAAAGTAATTTTAAGTATCATTTTATTCTTTATAGTTAATCTCGTTCGAGGAGAGACTTAAACAGAATCACAGTCTCTCTCGTATTTTTATCAGAAAAGTCGCTACGGTTCAATAAAAGGCGAAGAAAATTTATTAATTATACAGAATGAAGCGAATAAATCACAATAATATTAAAATTAACTATATTAATTTGTTTAAGAATTCAACTGATTGAATGCCTAAAGCGCACTCGTTAAATAAATAACATGGAGGATTTGGCGTAAACACATTTTACAATTTGACTAACGATAGCTGTCAGCTATAAGTCTAAATAAAAACATTATAGAAATGGTCTTTTAGAAATCTTTTGAATACTTCAACAACACCCGAGAGAATTTTATTTTTACAAATTGCATTTCGTACTACACAATTTTTTTTTTCTTTCCTAAAGATTAAACTTCCATCTTTTTTTTTTTAAGAAGCAATTTGACAAAATTATTTACACGCAAACGCTTAATAACTACATGCAATTTTTATATAAAATAATTGGAAGAAAATAAATAAATAAAATAAAAAAACGTGATTTTTCTTCTATTACTGGTCTTGGATAATTGTGTGTATAGCATGCCGGATGATTAACAGATTCCCATTAACCGGCAAAATTCTGAGAAAGCATTCAATGGGTTAATACTGAATTCCCAAGTCGTTGGTTGCATGCTATAAACAGTTTTCCGTTATAAATGAAGAGAAATGTTAGCTTTTCCTTTTTTGTACTTTATGAGATAAGTTTTTAGGGTTTCTTTCTAATCTTAAGTCTTCACTCGTTTTATCTAACATTCTTTCTCTATACAGTATATAAAGTAATTCTCTAGAAAGATAAATGCATCCATTTAGATGGATTCACATGACTGCTCGTGTAAGCAGTTAAATTCATTAAATATATTAATAGTCGAGCGGTATGATCATTTATATTTTAAAATGTTTATTAAACGGATTTTGAAAGTATTAATTTAATTTAAAATCGCAGATATATGAACAGTCTCGAGGCCTTCGCTCAAATAATCATTTTAAACCTGGAAAATCCGACAATAAATATTTCCCGAATCGATTTTTCTTCATCTAGTAATTAAATCGAAATTAACTCGTGTGATACATATATAGTTTTCTCTACCACCGCACCGTCACGTGGTACTAAAAGTTACTTTCGCAAATTACGCATTGTTCGAAAAATATTGATAAAAAAAAAAAAGAAAAACAAAATAATGCCAACGACCGCCATAATTTTTAAAAGTAACTCCACCCAGTTCTATACTTTTCATTTAGCTTGTGCGTAGAAGCTACGTACAATATACGTAAACGTTCATTTTTAGAAGCAGGTGTTAATATTTATTCTACTTTCCAGCACAAAAATTATATAGTTTTATGCGGGAAAAATTGAGTGAAACTTGTTTTTCATAAATATTAAAACTATCCGTTTGACATATATAATAATAATAACAACGATAATCTCCTTCGATTTTTGCTTAACGAATTTATTACTGACGCGGAAAAAAAATTAATAAATTTAATTTCTACGAAAATTACGCGAACATAAATTTATTTTGATCGAATGAAATTACGAGCAAAATTTCAAATTTATCAAGCAATTAATTATATTTATTTAATTTTCACATCTTTCTATTTTTATTTTTTTTTATGTAGTCGGCAATTTATCGCTTAAAAATGGCAACACTTAAACGTGTCAGTGCCGTCGCCGTATATACAATTTTACGCATAAACGATATTCTATCAAGTTTTTAATTAATTTCGCGTGTAGATGACTTTTAATATGCAAATGAACCGACATGTGTTAAAATTTAAGAATATGATTTCTAAAGACGTTTAATTAAATTTCACATACTTACTCGACATTATTCCTGAAGCATGTAAAACAAGATAACAAGTCTCAGACAAAAATCATAAATAAACAATTATACACGTCTATTTTTTTTTTTTTTTTTTTTTTTTTGTTAATTTTAGATAATAGGCGTCACGCCCATGTTTTCGCGTACAAGATTACGTACGGTCATTAAAAATTGAAAAAGTTAAATCTAGTAGTAGTTTAAAGGTCTAAAATAATTTGATTCGAAGAATAAAAGGTTCTAATCAAACTTTCGCTCACGCTATTTCCCAATGCTAATTTATAATCAGCTACCATTCGAGTGGATCTCGTTAATAAAATTGGAAAACGAAGCTTTTCTACATTACCAAGAGAGAGAAAGATAACAGAAAGCATCGATTGAGCTTATCCGCGTATACAGTAATTAACTTTATTACTGTACTATTATAATCTTTTGTTTTCGTCATCCAGTCTTTTGCCTGGACACGTTAAGTAGTTAGGCTCTAACCTCGCTACATTTAAATCTTCGTTTTCCAGAATTCCGTGCCAAGGACGTTAATAAATAAAATTAAATTTAGATTTAAAAGTCCATTCAATTTTTTTTTTCTACTAACAAAAGGAGATAATCCAAAGAGTCTACTAAGCTTTTTACGCATATGTCATCGAAAGAAAAAAGGCAATACAAAAGAACTCACAGAGATGTAGGCGTTACTGCAGTGGCTTGTCCCACACAATCGCTGACAGGAGTCTGTTGAAGTAATTGCAGTGGCTGTTGTTCTTCTTCATCTGGAAATTTGTTCAGTTTACGACGTTTCCAATACAGAAAACAAAATCCTAGAGTAACAACTACTGATACAGCGGCAGTAACGGTACCTAGTACAGCAGCTAACAGAATAGTAGAAGCACCCATAATTGGATCATCACCCCCTATAAAAAGAAAAACTACTCATCACTAACTTCTCTAAAGTTTTCTTACTTAATGATTTCTTAATTATTAAATATATTTATTCAATTTTTGTTTTTTTTTTCGTCTAGTTCCATTCTATACTATACATCACAAAATATTCCTAGCTTCGACAAAATAATAGAGAAAACTAATTAAGAAAACGACCGCTCCACTGACAGACGGTCGAATAGTGATAAGCACTGATAACGATAATGCCTAGCTCGTTTATTTTGCCTATGGGACGAACCAACAAAAACAAAATTTGATGAATAAAAAGTACATAATTAGATGGAAGGTCCTATGATATATATATAAATATATATTTAATGACCGACAATAGATTACTAAATTCGCAACGGCAGCCATTGCCAACAAGTCTCATTTTCACTTGTTAGGACCAGGTGGTGTTATATCGATACGCCGCTCAGTATTTGTTGTTAATCGAGGGAAACGACATTAAAACCAAAGAAAAAAAATTTCTTTTTGATAAGAAATGTTAATTAGTTAACAAATAACGATTTATTTTTATTTAAAAAAATATAAAATCCGAGAAAAAGATTCGAAAATGACTTAACAAACTTGTCGATGCCGTGGTGCGAAAGGATGAATCAATACGGAAATGCATACATGACAAAACATGACATTTAAAGAGTCGGAAAAATCATTTTATAAATAACAACATATATTGACCGATACAAGAATATCAAAATTATATTCTAGCAAATTAACCTTTTAATTAATATAATTTAATCAAATTAAATTCGAAGTTATAAACGATCGCTTTAACGCTTTTAAGTATTTTTCTGTATATCGTTATATCTGATTTAGCCAAAAAAAAAAAAAAAATATATATATATATATATACATCTGGATAGTATTAAAGGATACTTTCAATTACTAAAAAACTATTTCGCCATCAAGTAAACTGAGATATATGAAACAATCATAGAATATCTCGAAATTAAAAAGTTCTTTGGTCCAGATAATTGAAGTAGAATGACAAATCTCGATTCGTTCTTCTATTAGAGGATATTTCGTCGGAAATTGTTATTTATCAGTAAAGTTATACTAATGATGTTTTAAAATACTCTAATCGAAATTTAAAAATATATATTGGGAAAAGAATTAAAGAGAAAATTCGCCGCAAATCCCTCGAGATCGGCTTCTTTTTTTTCTAGTATCTATAGTAAATATATTTCCGTAATATATACGTATGTATAACAACTCACCTGTTAATCAGTCAAGTCAAATTTGCCAGATGGAAGCGTTCCAAATCCTGGCCACACCATATGCCACATTATAATCTCTTAGTTTGGGATAAGTTGCGCTTCGCTCGTTCGTTCGTCCGACCTACGTTAAGCCCACAACTCTGTTTCCAACCGATGGCAGCGACGTCGAGTGTTGGGAAAAACAACTAAATGTTATCAGGAATAAAAACCGTGTTTTCGTCGAAATTATTATTCTTCAGATAAAATTGTATTTTGTATTCAATGCATTTTATACATGTTTACTAATATCGTCGTGGTTTTCATCAGTCGTGTTCGCAATGATTAACTTTCTGTTGTATATACTGTATATAATTCTTGAACTTTGTCCTTTTATATCGTCGTAATTAATTTATCGAGACAAAAATACCCATTAATGGACGAAAATTCGTTTTTAAAAGAATTTTCCGAAATGTAATTATAAGCTTTTTTTAAAAAAAAAAAAAAACAAATTTTTAACAGATTTTTACTGTTAGATATATCACAAAACGGTACTGTATTCAAAATTTAAAGTTTTACTAATTTATATCGATAAACTTATTTCCGCCATTTTGAGCGTAAAGCGAGCGTACCAGATAAAGTGAAATATTAAACTTATCGTTTATTTTATACGTATATTACGTAAGTTAATCGAATCCCGAAATGTAGTCGCTAAAAATTGCAAATAAATGCAATAAATAATGTCGATTTACATTTATTTGCAATAAATAATCTGGGAATTATAAAGATGAAAAATGATATTTTCTCTAAATAGCCATTTTGCTCGAAAATCTCATTAAAACTGCTTTAACTTTGACAGATTTTATAATATACGCACGCGTATATTTTTTATTAGTTATTGTTACGTAAAAACACGTACTGTGACGTAATAATGGCCGATAAAAGAATATTAATAAATAAATAAAACTTTAATCGTGACGAAAAAATTAAGATTCGATTCCACCAAATGAACAATTCGAAGACTGTCAAAAATTTTAAATCAACTCTTTGCCTTCAACCGGCGCGATTTATTGATCAGCTCGACCTTGTTGTTACCTTGGATCCATCGCGCATACGCACACTCCTATTTCTGCACATAAAACGAAACGAAAGTTATCAAATCTGTATTTTATCACCTTAAACTACTTCCTCAGATAACGGTTTCCTCTTATAATTACTATTTCCTCTCCTCCTCCCGCGTGATGCTTGTTACCTATACACGTTCAAATTATTAGCTTTTGTTACGCTTAACAGTTTGTTATTTATTTTTTTGTATTTTATGGACGCAATTAGATATTCACGAGGTAACAAGATGATGACGTTTTTTTTACGAGTTGTGTCATCTCTACCATTTTATGCTTTCGTCTCAATTAATTTGATTTCTTAATTGCATAATATTGTTGACATTAAATATTATTTATACTAGACTTTTCATTAATAAATTAAATATAAATATATATATATTATGGATGGCATTCGTTACAGAATGAAGATCTGTAAACGTCGTGTTGAATACTGGAGTTATGTCTCTTGGGAAGGAGAAGCTTTGCTGGATACATTCCGAGTGTTATTATGGTTATTTGAAGTGTTTTCTGGGTGATTCCACATAGCACATTATGGTAAAATAATGTATAGATGCAGGTAAATGTATCCAATATCTAGAAGTCATTCAGGAACATCTGGTATTGGATTTTTGAACGGGAATAATATAAAAGAACAAACGAGTTCAATATCGAAAAAATAATATTTTCGGAATATCGGTTAACTGTATTAAAAAAAAACGAGAAAATGCAGAATATTTTTTTGCATTCGTGCTTCTTTTAAGAAAGTAAAATACTAGCAACATAAAACATCAAATTATACTGTGAAACCAAAAGTTTCCGTCGATAATATAATTTAAAAAAAAAAAAATGGTCAAGAAATTGGTTATTTCGATAACCGCCAGAGGGACGGATGCGATGTCGATCAGTGGTTACGCCTTTACACATGGAAGCGGCGGCATCCTACATGGTAACATGAGAAGAGAAAATTGCAGTTCTGGCCATGCACGGGTGACTTAACAGTAAGCATGTATCATTTATTTGATCCACTAATGCAAAATACAATGTTTTAAATATTAAAATCGAAAGAAGTTGCGTTTATTTATTATCGTTTTCTGCAATGTAAGATTATATTCGGTTGCGCTCGTTAGTTTTATTATTTTATCTGGAGTTCGAGCCCATTAAACGGTGCATCAGAAAATAAATAACTGAGAAAATAAAAGGCGCGCCTGTTTTTATTATGAATAAATGAACTATCAAGGTCCTGTTTGATTTCTATAACGAATGGATAAAAAATGAAAATTTTGATTCGAGTCCGATTCTTGATTTAATGTAGCTATTTTTACAGAAAAAAATGAATTATTTTGTCATTGAATAGCGCGGGTATCGATTCTTTTTTTTTTTTAAATTGCATTGCGAGACTTCACACCAGTTGCATTGATTTATATCTAGAATGTTTATACCATGTTGAACTACACAGCAAAAAATCGATAACTCGATCGCTCGCTTCTGAATTGGTGCGATCTCCCAATATCGATTGATGCTCGGGTCTTCAAAACATACAAATGACAAAAATCGATAGAAGCTTCTGTGCATATTCTGCGCGCGATATTTATTTTTAATCGCAATTGACAGAACGAATAATTATAATTTGATGCGAAATCTTAAGCTCGGAAATAGTTCGCCATTTTTTCTCACCGATAAACTTTCTTTTTTTTTTACTTTTACGCATTTAAACTCTTAAAATTTTTATTTCAGTTATAATTACGCATATTTTAGAATATAGATTCGATGAATTGCATAAGCAACTGCAAAAAATTCTGTTTATGTTACCAAGGCAACAATGAAGTCGTCGACTATTATATTAGCTGTGGTATTAGCTTTGGCAGCCGGACTTTTGTCTCTAGCCATTACTATCGCCTTATGCTACCTCTTCTGGCCTAGAAAGTTTCAAGAATTCCAAGATTTAACATTCACCGGTTCGAGGAAAGACAGCGTAGTAGAGTTAAAGAGACACAACGTCGAGGATAGACTGTCGCAAGGTTCTGTAAACACCGTCGCCCCCCTTG
>WUQG02117688.1:0-25047 GCA_011317285.2 Androctonus mauritanicus | reverse complement strand
AGATTCGATTTATTGGAGCAAAAGATTTTGAAATCGTCAGCATAGCCTATAATCGTTGAGTTAGTACAAAGATTAAAAACTGGGTTGACATATAAAACAAAGAGAAGCGCACTTAATGGCGATCCCTGCGCAATTCCAAGAGTAGGTGTATAATCAAGAGAAATATGGCCATTACAAGAAACATAGTATCTTCTTAATTTTAGAAACTTTATTATCCAGTGAATGAAAATATAATCGATGTTAAACTCATTTACAAGCCTAGAATAAAGCAATTTGATATTTATCGAGTCGAAAGCAGCTGAAAGGTCAAGAAAAAGGGCATGAGTTACTTTTTTATTCTCAAAGTTTGAATATATACTTCTAGTGAAATCCAGCAAATTAGAAATTGTTGATCTATTTTTTAAAGCATAATGTTGATCAGTGGAAATGGCATTTTTAACAGAGTGATAAATACATTTCAAAAGAACTTTTTCAAAAACACGTAATAAACAGTCTGTGATAGTGATTGGTCTATAAGAAGAAGGGTCCGAAGGATTCTTATGCTTCTTTAAAATCGGAATGATTTTCGCTCTACTCCATCTCCAAGGAATGAACCCAGCCTCTAAAGTACGTTTAAATAAAAAAGCGATATGATGGGCAACAGCAGGCAACGTTCTTTGATAGAAAATAAAAGGGATGTTATCAGGACCTTTAGAAAGCTTGTTTCTAATATTTAAAGCAGATAAAATATCCTTATCTGAAAACTCAATTTTTTCGTTGATTAAACCTCTTAAATGGAACGAAGTCGTATTTTTAATAGCGAACTTGGCCGAGAAGTGATCACAGATACGTGAAAACATCGAAGCGGAACAATCGGAAGAGGTATGCTTGCTTCGATACGAGATGGCATTTAACATCGACCATAGCTTACGGTTATTCTTGCCAGACCTACGGATATTATTTATAATATATCGATTCTTGTCCAATTTTAAACTCACTCTGAAATCTTGTTTTAATTTGAAGCACTTATATTTATTAGAAAGTAAACCATACTTTCTCCATAACTGATGTTGGTTACTTATCTTGGACCTGATTTTGCTTGATCGATACGATATCCAAGCTGGTTTTCGGATTAGTTTAACACGAACAGGCACATATTTTGATATTAAATTGTCGATCCAAGCATAAAAAGAGGAGTAGAACATATCGAGATCGAGATTAGTTTGATATAATAAGCTCCAGGGAAAAACAGAGAGTTCGATTAAAATATTTTCCCAATCACAATTTTTCCAATCAGAGTAAGTAAACCATTTAGGAGATTTATTTATCTTAAGAGAAATGTTGAATGTACACAGAATCGGTAAATGATCAGAGGCAAACCCAGCCGTAGTAGTAGCAGAACAATCGACAATCGAAGTAAACAACAGGTCTAGAAAATTTAGCTGACGTGTTGGAAAGTTAATAACTTGGTGCAAATTGTGAGACAGAAATATGTCAATTAGAAACTCCCGTTGATAGTCAAGCAGGTAATGATATTGAGGATCGTAGTGAGGCCAAGAAATGTTATTAAAATTAAAGTCACCACATATAATAACATGATGCCTGATAAACTTATTCAAGATGGCTTTTAATTTTTGGATCAGTGTAGATTTATCATTTGAAGCTACGGAAGGTGAGAAATAAATGCAAGCTATGATGAGTTTGGGTTCCTGTAATTCAAGGATGACAGAATCGCAATCAGACAACAGAATATTGGCGGAAGGGAAAAAACTTTTATAGGCTATAAAAGTGCCTCCGCCTTTTTTATCTTGCCTGTGAGTCTCTATAAGTCTGTAGGCATACGCATCATACAGAAGAAAGAGATCGGAATCAGCATCGGTACACCATGTTTCAGTTAAACATATTACATGATAATCTAAGCTTAACAAAACTTCCAGTTGATCTATTTTATTACGAATGGATTGCACATTTTGGTAAAACAATGAGAAGTTAGAAAGATCACAAGAAGTATTCAGTAGTTGCTATGAATTTGAAGGACTCGGCAGCGAGGCTGTATTAGAAGTACCAGTAAATTTAGAACAATAGTCAGAGGATTGAATATTAGAATCTACGGTAGTATTTTGATTGATTGGCAGAGATACCTGATCAGTTAAATGATGATCGGACAAGAATTTACGTACTATTATATGCTCAGGCCAGAAACTACGATGTAAAATGACATCCATTAACTTGACCGGTATCGAGATACAGAAGGAGGCATAACTCGGAAATTTAGTTCTACAACGATAAACTCTTATAGAAGCATTTGTTTTGAGATGCGACAGAATATATTGTCTAATATCTTCAGGAGACGTATCTGGCTGTAAACGAGATACAAATATCTTATCATATGAATAGATAGGTGTGACCACCTTCAATCTAGCATGAAGATCAGTTGCAACTTTATCGCAGGCCGGCTCAGTGCTGATTGCTGCTTTGATCTGCTGGGTCTCCGGAAAAGTATTCGATTTTAAGGTATCGGCATATGATTTCTTTATTTCCTTTACGACAGTGGTAGTCGATAAAAGTGGATCACTAGGTGAATTAGAATAGCAATTGGTATAATTGTTTCGAAAATTCAGAATAGCTGTTTTAATTTGATCAATACTGGACTGATTATCTTGAAGCAAGACGTTAATTTTCTCAATACGTGAATTAATATCATTATTTATACTAACTTGAGTTTGACCAAAATGAGATAAGTCATCAATTCTGTCATCAATATTAGCAATTTTATCAGTTAAGGATTGGATATTTGATAATAGAAGCTTATATTGGCTGTCAATCTCTTCCAAATATACAGCCACTAAATTAGCACTTTCCTTCCTGATAGCTGCTTTTAAAGTGTCAATGAAAACGTTAGAGAGTTGAGATATAATTAAATCTTTGTTACGTAAAAGTGCCGCATCAAGTATTTCTTGGAAAGAAGTTGGAGAAATTTGAGCTAAAACATTACTAGTAAGCTTACCAATTTCAGAAGTATTTGCAGAAGAAGTCAAAGGTTGATTAGAACAGTCAGCACACTTCCACGATTCTTTAGCAGTTTTGGACATTTTTCTGTATTGGTGTATTGGAATCTTGACACAGACAGGATGAAATGCATGATTCCGATCAACAGAACAAAAAAGAACATCCTCATTTGTGTCGAACTGAGACAGACAAACATGACACGAAAGCTCACTAGTTTCCTTGCGTGCCATATCGCAAAGGATGTTAGAAGGAACAATTCCGTTGGAATTTTTATAATGCTAAGTTCGTTATAAAATGAATTACACGAATATTGTAGCCAAATAAATTTTAATCATTTATAACGTTTTTATCATTAACAAATAATTAACTTTATTAATATGTTTAATGAAAATTCCCGCCATCTTGTTCGGTGCTGTTATGTTAAACTCAAGCTAAATTCTTGCAGATTTACAAAGGCGTTTTCTGCTGGGTCATTTGATTTTTCGTTATATAAACTGTAGTTTTAAAGTGCGATTGCCGTATATTAATTTCATTAAAATTTTATACAAATTACTGAGAAATTATTTCATTTTCCAGAACAACAATGCGTTCTTTATAATGCTTAGCAAAAATTTGTATTGTTATATACCAAAATAATGTACAGATAATTTTATATATTTTATCTTTATATAAAGTACAATATTAATTTTTGTATAGAAGTATTATTTATTAAATCCAACATTATTTATATATAAAAAAAAAACTAACTGCAGTATAGAAGATCAGAAAAATGATCGGTAAATCCTATGTTGACATAGCATTATGCTAATTAATCCTAGCAATCGATTATCAATATATTCGACTGTTTTGCTCTCATTGGATCACCGAATTTGCGCTACTGACTTGTGGATATCTTTAGCGAGTGAAATTTAAATAGAAAATGCTGAAAAATTTTCCTTGGAAATTCTTTAAAATTTAATCTTAAAAAAATTAAAGTTTGTTTAATTTATTTTGGCCTCGAGGAATTTTTGAAAGTTTTTTTGGCAATTAATTGAATAACATACTCCTTGCCCACATTTATAACTAAATATATTTGCACAGCGGCGGACCTACAGCTATCGAGGCTCGGGGCGGAAGTCTCCCTGGGGCTCCCCTAATTGGAATGATCACCATACATAATGTCAACACAAATATATAATTAACATTTATTTAATCAAAATGAAATGGTTAAAATGCAGCATGAGGGCGGGTGCATGGCTAAACGGGTGGAAAACTGCTCATATCTTATAAAATTAAAGCATCAGCGCTTCTAGCATAAACTTTTAAACATAAACGCGGCACATTTATACGTAATCATCCTCCCAAAATATTAAGTCCCTTTTTTATATTCCTACCTATAGGTGATATTTAAAACTAAGGTTCTTCGGAGGCCCCCTGATCAGAGGCCCCGGGCGGTCCGCCATCTCCGCCCCCCTTAGTACGCCACTGTGTTTACGTAATAGTTTGATCATTATTCGCAACAATTTGCTTAATTTTTTATTTTATTTTATTAACGAACTGCATATATCAATTAGCATTATCTCAATTAATTCACACTTAGGAAATTTCGTATGATGATAAATTTAGACAAAAATATCAAGAGTATCTCATACATTATGGCAAAAAAATCAGTATTACAAAGAATTAAAGCACAAATTTTAATCAATAAGAAACGTTTATAATCTATCATTTGATAAATTTCAGTTACAAATTAATTGGAATACAAAATATAATAATATATTTAATAAATATAAGGTTTGAAATATAAATTAATTTTTTACAAAAATAAAATAGATAATAAATAATATGTAAGTATTAAGAATATATTAAATAATTATAAGATAAAACAAATTATCTGAGATACATAGAACATATACTTCCATTATATACATCATACTCATGCTCTCGATAATGGTACAAAACTTGTTTATTACATAATTGCGTTCAGATAATATCCTTATTTTGACAAAAATTCGCAATTAGACTATTCCTTTCCTAAATAGTTGTACTGAATTCGAGTTGTCAAATCGTGTTCATCATGTATATATGCCCGTATAAATAGATAGTTCCATTATTGTTCTTACTATCTCACATCTCGTTAATGCTCATCCAAACGACTATAACATAAAGCAGCGTTTCCCAAACTTTTACTATGACGGAACACTTCACAAATCCTGAAGTTTTTACGGAACACCTTGGTTATTTTATAATATAAGTATATATAATAATAAATAAATTAAACAAGTAACTATGAGAGTTCAGAAAACAAAACAAACAATTTATTATCAAATTTTAATTATGTAAATAAAACACATAAAAATAATAAAAATAAACTGGTTACTCCGGTTTCAACTTGATATTGCATTTAAAATCATATGAGTAATAATTTTTGTAATTTTTATGGAACACAGGAGTTCAGCGGAACAAAGTTTGGGAAATGCTGACATAAAGAATGGCCTGTTTGGCCTATATAAAGCCTTTGAAATTTATTATTATATCATATGTAAAGATCTTTGTAAACACCTGATTTGTGAATTCCATCTGTTTTGGTTTATTCCATAAAAATTTAAAACTGTAGATTTCTTCTCTGTCTTTTTTTTTTTACCATTTTTAGCTTATTCTTTTTCACAAGCATGTAATATTATACTGATATGGTCACGTTATTTTTGATGATCCTTTACTTTGATGTATTGGAAGAAACGTCTTCTCAATTTTAGATTTCAGATTTTTAAAATCTGTTAAGAATTCCATTTGTATATACATTCTTTATTCCGTCTTGGATGATAGTCCTAATTTCTTGATTTTGTAAGACCCAAATCGAACAATGGGTAAATACCTAACAAATAATGCATTAAACATTGGATATTTATACCCATTTTGGATTATAAGAGACAGATGATATATAGATAGGTCCGAAATGCGACTTTCTATCCACTGAAGTATTATTATTTCCGTTATAAATTTTAATATTTATATTTATAAATAAAATTTTATTTTAAAGTGATAATTTTAAACAGTTGCCAGTATGTTTGGCAAAGAATTAAAAATTTCATTGCTGTATAAATCTTTATATGTTATGAGATGTCGGTATATAACCAATTGTATCAGTGATGGAAAAAGTGCCAGAACGATGTTCCAACGTATATTCCGGTCCTACTACACCACTGATATTAGATATCTTTGAATAGATATGTAATATTTATTTTGTTTGCATATGTTCCAATAAATTATATATCAAGGAAAAAAAGAGATATTTATTTGTAGACGTTTTGATGAATTTAGAAATTTTCTTCAGAGGAATCATATTTTGTAAAAATGGAATAACTATAACTTGTTATAGTTATAATACTATAACTATAACTATAGTTATAATCAATAGTTAAAAATAACTATTGATTTATAGAATAAATCAATAGTTATTTTTTAGAATATTTGGCATCATTTGGTTTCACAAACTTCTATACTGGAATAATTGCATTATACTTTTGTTAAGAAAATCTACATTTTATGTAAAGAATATTCTCTTTGTATTTAGTGTATGACTTGCATTATCGATGTACAGTATTTTTGTTTGATTTAAGTATTTAAAATGAATGTTAAAAAATAAACTATAACTATACTATCGATTTTTAGATATACAAGAATTTCAATTACTTAATATATGTATTTGCTCTGAATTGAATTTAGTAATCTATTAATGCTATCAGTAATTAATAATGTCATCATCCTTTCGGCTGGATTCTTGCTTATGCTTAATTATTAATTCACTTTTTATTTCAGATCTTTTGCATTAATGTTCACTTGTCCTCTCTGCATATATGTAGTATTGGTGGTCCTGGTATTATTGAAGGTAAAATTATATTCTCAATATTAAATAAATTTAATTTGGATTCTAAAATGAATTTTATATATTAAAAATGATTAATTATACAGGGTGTCCATAACAGATTTGTACCATATTAATATTTAATAACTTTTGAACTTAATAATATAATAGTATATCGTTTTCAGCATGTTACAAAGAAACTCCAAAAGTTTTATCTGATATATTCTTTTATTGCAGAAACTGCTCATAAGCAGCACTTGCATCGATAGAACAAAAGATAGCATCTATCATAAAGAAAACACTGTGTGTTGTATAGCTTACCAAAACAAAATCATCAATCACTGTTCAGAGGAGATACTGGTTAACATACGGTTTATAAACAATCACCAGATAAAAGATCGATTAATACCTGGATGAAAGTCTTTTTTGGGGACTGGATCGGTACCGAAAAGAAAGAGCAGCGGGTGGCCCAGCGCATCAGACGAGACAGCTGAAGAAATCAGAATAGCTTACCATTCGAAGACCATCAAAATCTGTGCGAATGGCATCACATCAACTACAAACGCCACAGTCCACTGTCCTCTGAACAATAATGAGTGATTTTGTTTCAGCAAGCCTTACTACACTCTATGCTTCCTCTATGATAGATGCCATCTTTTGTTCTGTCAATACCAGTGCCTCTTATGAGCAGTTTTTGAAAATAGACGAATATATCAAATAAAACTTTTGAAGTTTCTTTGTAACACGCTGAAAACGGTGCATGATTATGTTATTACACTCAAAAGTTATTAAATATTATTATGTTACAAATCTTTTATGGACATTCTATATTTATTTTTGAAATATTGTATATTGATACCCATAATAAAAATACTCGATGAGATTATTTTGTTATATAAAATAAACAGTAATTTTCTTTTCTATGATAAAATATATTTGTATGTTATAAAAGAAAGACATTATTTGTTTTTATCAGTTTGCTATAGATAAGCCGTAAGCAATGATTTAGGATTCACATACAGCAAAAACTCTTCCTGTCGTAACTTTGGTGGTAAATTTGGTGCCCCTTTCAAGTCAAAAAGAGTACTAAGGGTGAAAAAAAACTTTTCCTGTCACGAAAAATATAAAAATTACAATAAAATTTATTTTAAGGAAATACCTATCATATAATTCTAAGATGATATTCACAGAGATTTTACTAAGAGCTATATAGCTTATGATAATTAAATACAAGATTTTTGCAGTTATAAAAAAAAAAAAAAAAAAAACTGATTGTTAAGAGGATTTATCCCCTATTAAGTACATTCGTTAGCTGCAGATAATCGAAACTCTAAATTTTATTTTGAATAACAAAGAAACAATAGTGGACCAAATATAGCAAGCAAAAAGGAAAAACTACTCTAATGTTTTCCTAAACCTGCAGATTTTATTTTTATAATAATGTTATCATATACTAAAATATTATACGCAGTATAGAACAAAAACAAAATTCTGAAATGTGCTAAATTTTCTTAATTATAATTTCGAAAATGCAGAGTAGGTATAGAAAAAATTTAAAGAAAATAAAATTTTTCTCATAAAAATCGATTAGTTATCAACAATAGCGGGTGGAATAGAAAAAATTGAATTCAGTTAAAGGAATATTGATTGCAGAATAAATATTGAATAAATTTTAGTTAATTTATTTTAAAGTTTTAAAATAAATTAACTAAAATTTTAAAATTAATATTTAAAATTTGTTCTTTAAATTTTTCAGAAATAAAATTTCAGAACTTATTACACGAACATTAATAGTTAATTAACGTGTTTAAATACGAACAAGCTTGTTCATAATTAAACATAAAATAAATACATTAAATTATTATATTATTATCCTATAGTCATTTTAAACTTCTAGCAATAAGACAATTAAATAATTTTATGGATAAGTTATTAGAAAGAAAATTGTACCGAAAAGCCATAGATATATCGTTGAGACTGTGCCTATCCCAATGATATTCATGTTATCTCTTTCATTTTTTCTGATTCTACAATTAATTACTGTATTCGAAGTAATTCTCAGTGATATATAAATTATTTCTTTTTAGGATCATTTGTATTATTGATATTAATATATGTTATATTTAGAGTTAGGTTAAGTTAAAATATTTCAAATACATTTTGTTAATGAATATCAATTTTATTAAATCCAGTGTGCCAGTTTATTTTCCAACCCTGGCTATCATATATTTATTTACTTATTATGCACCACATGGCAGCAGAAAATATGGACCATTCTCAAAAATTATAAATTTCAGAAGTTAGACAATAATATCTGCCATTGTTTATGATCATAGTACTTGTATGAGTCCATGGATCACCAGTGGTTTGTGGAAATACGTTTGAGAAAAATTCATTTATTCAATTATTTAAACATATTATTTATATGATTTAACTGCTCGAATTAAACGAATTACAAAGAGTTTCAGAAAGTTACTTGATTTGATTCAGTTGGCGTCAACAGTTTACAATTTAAGCAGCGGTGTCTTACTTCTTCCTGTCTACTGTCTTCCTGCCTTCTCCCTTGCTCGTTTTCTTCGTCCTTCTATATCAATGTTTATATAAAAATTTCCATCTGATTGGCACGTCTTGGATTATCCGATTTAATTTTTCTATTTTAACATTCTGCTCACATATCTAAGATATAAAAAGCATTATAGTTTATAAAGTGTATACGCAGCAAATGTTATTAATAAATGCTTTTTTTTAAATTTTTTTGCAACACAATTTCATTAGTATTATCTGAGGGTTTGCTTATATATCTCTATTGTCATTAAAATATATTTAAGTTATGAAAATTCTTGATTATTACATATTTTTGTGTATGAATTTAGATATACTGTATTGATAATAAAAGTTCCCGCTGATAAAATTGATCTGAACACAAATACAAAACGGAAAAAATTCGAAGAGTGAAAATAAATTTCATATAAAGTAGAAACGTTGTTGTTCTTAACTTGAAATCATTTCCAGTTATTCCTTTCCAAATATGAAAATATCTTAATTTATATTAAAAAGTTATAAAATAGTCAAAATATTAGAAATAAATTATAAAAAATGGTTTTCATATAATAAGAAATAATATTTTTAATTGCATATTTTTCTATTATTGCTAAATGTTAATCTAATAAATACATATACTTTTTAAAGATCATATAATGTTTCATTGAATGTTTCAATCTTGTTTTTTAATATTTATAGAAGTCCAACCTTCAAGTTCAAGTTCTTCAGCCACTCCAACTGATTCTGTTTTTGGTGAAGGTAAATATATCTCTCTTTCCAATTATTTTCGTGTTATTTTTTATATTTCATTTCTTAATTCATCATCAATGTTATTCTGAAATATTTTTATAATAAATTATCTTTCACAATTCTTACAACAAAGTTTTATAAATTTTTCTATAAACTTTCATTAATGGTTTTCTATAAAAAATATTGATTAAAAACAATCTTTTTAATTTTCGAAATTAATGTTAATATACAGTATTTTCATGGGTTTCATATAGGAAATAATTTTTCTATTTTTTTTTCTGTTATTCCTAACATTAATCGAATTTTGCATTTTAATTTTGCCAATAAAAATATTTAATTACTAAAATTCACATAATATTTTATTGTTTTTAAATTCTTGTTTTCTATATTTTTCAAAGTTAACTTGAATATTTTTATAATGAATAATCTCACAATTCTTATTAAAAAATTAAATTTTTATAAATTTTTCTTTAAACTTTTATTAACGATGAAATATATAAAAATATTATTAAATCATATATTTCCTTGAATGCTTACAGAACTTCAGGTTTCCAGCACTTCATACACTGAAAAAAATGGTGGTTTTGAAAAAGGTAACTTAAATATTTATATATACCTGTATCTTTCTTTCCAATTTATTTTCGTGTCATTTTCACCTTTCATTTCTTAATTTTTCGTCAATATTATCTGAAATATTTTTATAATAAATTATCTTTTGTAATTCTTTCAATAAAATTAAATTTTTATAAACTATTGTATAAATTTTTATGAATGATATTCTTTCTATACAAATATATTGTTAAAAACAATTCGTTTAATTATTTGAAATTAATACTGATATATATTTTTATAGTTTTCGTATAAAATAAATAATTTTTCTAACTTTTTGCATTAATCGCTAATAAAAATATTTATTTACCAAATCTTGCAGAATGTTTATTTTAATTTTAAAATTCTTGTTTTATAAATTTTTCAGTGATAACTGTTGTTCCAAGTTCAGAGACAATTCGTGTGGATTTCACTGATGGTAAATATACAAAACTTTTTTGATTTATTTTGTGTTAATTTTTTGCCTTTCATTTCTTCATTCTTTATCACTGTTAACAGAAATATTTTTGCAACGAAAAATCTTTCATAATTCTTATAACAAAATTAAATTTTGATAAACTGTTATTAATGATTTTCTATATAAAGACATCGATTAAAAATAATTTATTTAAATACTTAAAATTAATACTAATATATTTTAATGGTTTTCATATAATAATTTAATAATTTTGCAATTTTTTATATTAATTATTAATAAAAATATTTATTTATTAAACCTTGCATAATGCTTTATTGATTTTTAAAATATTGTTTTCTATATTTTTCAGAAATTACTGTTGTTCAGACTCCATCAAGGGCATGTGCAAGTTTGGCTGATGGTAAGTATTCCCAGCTTTCTTATTTATTTTGTGTTAAACTTCTGCCTTTTAATTCTTTAATTTTAATCAATGATAACTGAAATATTTTTATAATGAGTAATCTTTCTCAATTTTAGCAACGAAATGAAATTTTTATAAACTTTTGTTTTAACTTTCATTAATGATTTCCTATATAAAAATATTGGTGAAATTAATATGAATATACAATATATTCACATGTTTCTTATAATAAGAGTAATTTTTCCATCTTTTTTCGTGCAATAGCCAATATCAAGTGAATTTTGCATTAATTATTAATAAATATATTTTACTAAATTTCGTTTAATGTTTTATTGAATTTTAACATCTTGTTTTCTATATTTTCAGCATTAACTGTACATATCTTTTTGATTTATTTTCGTGTTAATTTTTCACTTTTCATTTCTTCGTCAGTGTCAAATGAAATATTTTTTATAATGAATAATCTTAAAACAAAAAAATTAAATTCTTACCGCAAAATAAAATTTTTATTTATGACTTCTTATACAAAGATATGATTAGAAGCAATTTTTTAAAACATTTTAATTTATAATAATATAATTTTATAGTTTTGTATGATGATAAGTAATTTTTCAATTGCATATTTTCTGTTATTGCTAACATTAATTTCTAATAAATGCTATTAAAATGATAAAATTCATGTAATGTTTCATTCTTCTTCTTCCATTTTTACAGAATTCCAACTTACAAGCACTTCAGCCATTCGAAAGGATAATGTTTTTGTTGAAGGTACATTTCTTTCCTATTTATTTTCTTGTCGTTTCTGGCATTTCATTTCTCAATTCCTCATCAATGTTGACTGAAATATTCTTATAAGAAATAGTTTGTTTAAACATTTTTAATTCTAATATATATTTATGATTTTCATATAAAAGAAACAATTGAACCTGTTTCTGCTGTTGTTAATCTTAATTTTTCATTAATTGCTAATAAAAATATTCAATTAATAAACCATCGTAATACTTCTCTTGATTAAAAAAATTTTTTTTTTTGTTTTCAGTTATAACCGTAAAACCATCTACAACAGTTGTAGCAGATTTGCATGAACGTAAATAGTTTTTTATAATTTATTTTTATGTTGTTTTTCGAATTTCATTTTTTAATTCTTTATCAATATTATTTCCAATAGTAATAGTCGAATATCTTACATAATTCTTATAAAAAATTAAATTTAAACAAATTTTTAATCGAATAATTATTTTAAATATAAGTATTTCGATAGCAGATGGAAAATGGCTGATTAGAAATACGTAACTCTTATCAAAAGTTATAATGATAATTGTAGACATTCAATTGAGAGATTTAATTGTTTATTAATGTGCATTTCAACATATTTTTGTATGCACTCACATTTTTCTTCAATTAATACTTTGAAAAATTGCCATTTTAAAGTTAGCAACCTTTAAAAATAATCTTTGTAATTAAATATTAAATATTTATTATTTAAAAGATAGTGCCATGTTGATACTATCCTTTGACACATTATATTCACCTTTTAAATTTTTTTTTTTTTTTGTATTTAAATTGCAGTACAATATAAATTATCATAATATAAATTCAACATCAGTTATATAATTTAAATTCTTACATTTATTATGAAACAAAATATTGTTCAACATCAGCATAGGCATGTCCTATGTCACCCTTTTATCATTTGGCCATTTTATAGTTGCTAGAAGGCCCAACTTCTCTTTCTGTTCTATATCATTAAATGGTTCTAAATGTTAAAGGAAGGGGATAACATATGTCTTACCTACATTACTCGTATAGATTTTACAGAATAATATAGGCTACTTATCTAAAGCAATTAATATGGACTATGATATAAAATATTGTTCAAGGTCAATTTGTGTATTTGTTTTACACTTTTACATTATACTCTACTTTGCATTTTACTTTAAATTATACTTTTTTATCAGATCTTTTATTTTAAATGGAATTTTATAAAATATGTTAAATTTATAAATAAGTAAAATCTGTTCCGTATGCAATCATTATAATCGTGATATATTACATATCTCGAGCAAAAATAACGAATGTTTAATTACTAAATAATTCTTCTATTATTACCACATCACTACTATATATTTAATTAAACTTTGTATAAAAATGCTAAAGTATTAATTGAAGTTACACAAAAAACAATAATATTTCGTTTCTTACAACTTTAAACGAAAGTTTTTCGTTTCTTACAATTTTAAATGAAATTTTCATTTCTTATCGATATTACAACATGGCGATGGGCATCCTGGGGAGCATCTATAAACGCTTCAGACTATTTCAAGAGCTTTTTCACATATTCCAATCCTTCATAAGTTTTCGTTAAATCAAGGTTGACCCCGACAATCTGACATAAATTTGAAGACTTTCTTTTTCTAATTAAAATTTTCTCCTCCTATTTTATATAAAAGTAAAAATACATAAAATAATATAATATAAAAATTAAAGAATATGTGTAAATTTTTTACACATTCTTTAATTTTTAGAATAAATCTTCAAACAACTAGATATAAATATCTTAGAACCAGATAAAAGAATGTAGCTTATAGGCCAAATTCTTTTGTCAGCACATGAGAAATTTTTAATCACTAACAATATCAGAGATCGCACAACCTATGTTAACACTTGTTACACCAAACAAAAGTAAATCATTGGGAAAATCCATTCACATAGAAAGCTGAATCATATGTTGAAAAAATTTGCATTAATAACAATCGTAAGGGAACGAATGCTATATGGAAAGTTGAATATTCTGTTGGAACAAATATTCCTCATCTCATACGGTAACATTGGCTATATCAATCAGTATTTATATAAAATCTTTTAAAGTAATTTTCTCAAAAACCTCTTAAAAGTAGAAAGTGAATTTCTTTAATTAATTTTCAGTAAACTTATGTATTTTGCGACATATTTAGGCTGCACGTTTATCAAATACTATTGTACTAATTTTTATATATCGATGTTTTTTTACAAGTTTCATAAAAGTTTGTTTCTCAAATGCACGTTTTTTTATCTATTATTATTATTTGTTATTACTTTAATCTGAGTTGAGCTGCATTCCTTAAATTATGTATTAATTGATAATATTTTTAAAAAATAAATTTTCTGTTGCAGGAAAAAGAAAGAAAAAAGTTTCTTTTGTAAAGAAATTCTTTAAATGCTGGAAGAGGTAATTTCTATTATTAATATAAATATCAGTTTTATAAAAATTACATATATTATGAAATGTTAAAAAATATTAACTTTTTTCTATTTGATTAGAAGAGATACTTGAATACATTTCAAGTAATGGAGTGAAACTCCAAAGTAAGTAATCTAGATGAAAATTTTAAAAATACTAAACTAAATGTAGTATGTATATAAATATGATCTTTATATTTATGTTGATCTACGGTATATTTCCTAAGGTATGATATTATCTTTATATATATATAAAGAGGATTAATTGCATAGAGTTGGGAGTTTATTATATAGCAAATGCCAACATAGAAAATGGTATATATATTTGTTATATATCCATTATGTGTTTTGATTCTTCAGTTTATACCTCTCTATGTGATTATTTATGTATGCGTATGAATGTATATCCATATTATATATATTAAGTATATTCACATTTTCAGTTGTATAAGTATATTAACAGATAAATTAATCATTTGCTTTGATTTCAACAATCATTTTGTGCTTATGCACAATAGATATATAATCACATTTCAAAACAAATAAAGGCTATATTACGATAAAATTTGTATATTGAGCTCTGTTATACAGTAGGCTCCCAATTGTCCGGGTAGTCGGAAAATTAATTATCCGTATAACCCGGAAAATACTCAAAAAATAGGAAATATGGAAAATATGCATTTAATATTAAAAAAATAAATAAATTGCATAAATACATACATTCAAAATATCGTATTATTTATTGAAAAAGGAAACCAAAGAGGTTTTTATTTGCAGCAAGAAATTTATCGCAATATTTGTGGTTTTAATTTGATTCTAATTTTGATTTGTCAATTATCTAATATATAAAAAAAGAAATGAATCTGGGAGTTTAAAAATCTTGTAGATATGTCAACTGAGATAAAACATTAATAATCAAATATCACTTCTGGGTTGATGAAACCTGGTTAACCGTGACCCGAATAATCCAACCACAGATAATCTGGAATATACTGTATTTTGTTTTGTTTTTAGTTGTCTGGAATTTGAATAAATCAGGAATGTTTCCTATTTACCTCAAACGTGAAATAGCAAAAGACATTTGAAAAGAATTTCTGTTGTTAATATAAATATTTGTTTTAGACAAATATACTTTGAGATGTTGAAAATTTTAAAACAAGGCATGAAATATGAGGCTAGCTATACTCCTCTTGATATATTTACTATTTTACTTAACACTTTACATTTCTAAATCGTAAAAACTATTTTATATGTTATTAATTAATTCTTAAGCTCTTTATTTTAAATTTTTCATTAAAATATTTTCTCAATTTGAAATTCGAAAAAGTCGCTCTAATAGTTTTTAAAGCTATCTCTAACTAACTTCAGAAATGATTCGTTCTTGTTAATTCAAATAATATAAATCATTTTTTTATTGATTATTAAAATGAAAAATCTCTATCTGACTATCTTGAGCAGAAATGTTTGTTAAATTTCTTTTATATTTTGATGCAAGCTTTAATCATCAATTTGATTGTTGCAACCATAGTAGTAAATAAATGATTTATGAAAAACGTTTTCACTGTCCGATATCAAACTCTTTATTTGCACGATTGAGGACAACACTCAGAATTAAAACGACTTTTAAACAGAATAAGAAATTGTAAACATTGTCATACGGAAAAAAAAATAAATTTTATTTGAAATCAGTTATTAAAATTTATTTTTTGAAGTATTGATATAGAAATTAACAGATCTCTCAAAATCTAAAGTTCTAAAAAACTTAAAAGTTTATTTTTGTATTTTCGATAGCACTTGACTGAGATTCAGCTTTCTACATAAAATTATAATGTATCGATATTGAATTTCATGTTTATTATCACTTATTTTACATACAATATCATTAAAATATCATATTTTTCTATAAACATTTTCCAAACATTTTATCCAGTTTTTCTATCATTATATTATTATCTGGTTCCCAGCCCATTGTTAATTCTTAGGATGAATGCAAATCTCACGGATCATCTGTTTATTTATATATTGTCATCCTTCCGCAAATTGGGTTCTATTTTTTCTTTAACTTTGATTTATCAAAATTTGTTGGAAAACTTTTTTATGAAAAATTATCTATCCAATAAATATTTGTTTGTATGTTGATAAAATTATTTTCATTCTTATTTAAACGTTTTAAAAATTAGGCCTACATTGAAGTAAAACTAAAAGAAAATTATTGCTGTAAACTGCCAAAAAATGTTCTGTTCAATGTTCAATTATTTATTGGATATATTCAAAATTCTGTAAAATATTTTTATTTATGAACATTAGGATTGTTACTTTGTACCTATTTTCAGTCTAAAAATTGAATCTTAGCATCTCTTAATACATAATATAGATAACTGGACAAATTCATTTTTTAGACTGTAAACCAAACAGAAAATAGTAAGTAATCAAAAATAAATAAACAAGTTTATTTTCGTTATTATAATTTTCTAAGTTTAAAGTTTTATGCATTTTAGAAATTATACTTATAAGTTGCGAAAATACAGTTGACTCAAGAAACACACAATATCCCTGCATTAGGTTAAATATAGAGTATTCAAAAGCCCTTGCACTGAGCAACTAAACAGTCACATGTGCAAACTGTTCCCATTAGTTGTTTTTTTTAAAGAAATATCTTAAATATTTATTATTATAATGCTATCTTCTATAATTAATGAAATACAAATACAGAACTTAAACTATAAAAGTTAAATATAATTGTATGATTTACTGATTATGAATCTCTTTCAATTTCAGGTTGAAGATTAAGAATTAATCTTCTTTGTACATATTGTAAATATTTTATACACTTTACACATTTTTTATTTTATTCTTTTCATTTATACTTTCATTTTATATTTCTATTTGTTCGTTTTGTTTTCGTATTTTAGTTAGGTTAAGTTTTCTTTTATTTAGTTTATAAGGTTTTTTTCATTTCGATTTAGTTATTAGTATTAGTTTTTAAGCTTCTAATTGAAAAAAAGGCTGGCAATACTGTAATTTTACATCAATATAACATCTGATTTACATCTCTTGATTACTGGTTACATCTTGTGCTGACATCTTGTGGTTAAAGGTTACTTGGTTACATCTTGTGCTGACATCTTGTGGTTAACGGTTACTTGGTTACATCTTTTGGTGACATCTTTTACTTTTATTGGATTACATGTTATCCTTTTTACTTCTGGATTACATCTGTGATTTTTGGAATTCTCCACTTACATCTGATTAGGTCCATTTAGTTCTGTCCTCTCGGTCTGGTTCAATCCATTCTATATATCCATCTCGGTCGATCTGGCATTCTGCATTTGCATCTGCTTTGGTATTGGTTTGATTTACGTCTCCATGGTTTTGAGTTACGTTCTTATGGTGTCTGATGACATTGAAAAAAAATAAATCAAAGAATACGAAACATAGAAAAATGAAAGACAAAATGAAGAAAAATGAAAGAAAAAAAGAAGAAAAATGAAAGAAAAAAAAGAAGAAAAATGAAAGAAAAAAGAAGAATGAAAGAAAAAAAAAGAAGAAAAATAAAAGAAAAAAAGAAGAAAAACGAAAGAAAAAAAGAAGAAAAATGAAAAAAGAAATCAACGAATGGAAACAAGGAATAAAATAAAAAAAATAAAAAAATTGAAAAATTAGAAATATTAAAGAATAAAAAAAATGAAAACAAATGCAAAAAGAATTCAAAGAATAAAAAAAAGAAACAAAGAAATCAACGAACAAAAAAATTAGAAAAATGAAAGAATAAAAAAATAAAAAAGAAATGAAAAAAATCAATGTAGAGAAATATTACAAAAATGAAAGAATAAAAAAAGAAAAAAATGAAAAAAAGAAATCAAAGAATAAAAAAAAGAAAATAAAAAAAGGAAAAAGGAAAAAACTGACAAAAAAGAAATCAAAGAATAAAAAAATTAGAAAAATGAATAAAAAAATAAAAAAGGAATGAAAAAAAAGAAATCAAAGAAGAGAAAAATTACAAAAATGAAAGAAAAAAATGAAAAAAGAAATGAAAGAATAAAAAAAATGCAAAAAAAACAAGGAATGAAAACAAGGAAGAAATAAAAAAGAAATGAAAAAATAGAAAAATTAGAAAAATGAAAGAAAAGAAAAGAAAAAAGAAATCAAAGAATAAAAAAGAGAAAAAAATAAAGAATAAAAAAATGAAAAAGGAAACGAAGAATAAAAAATTATAAAAATGGAAAAATAAAAAAAGGAAAAAACTGACAAAAAAGAAATCAAAGAATAAAAAAACTAGAAAAATGAAAGAATAAAAAAAGAAAAAAAAGAACAAAAGAAATCAAAGAATAGAAAAATTAGAAAAATGAAAAAATAAAAAAAGAAATCAAAGAATAGAAAAATTACAAAAACAAAAGAAGAAAAAAAAGAAAATACAAATAGTTGAAAAAACAAAATGACAAAATGAAGGAAAAAATTTACAAAAAAGAGAAGGAGTAAATATAGGAATGAAACAAACAAACAATAGAAAAAAAACAAAAAGTTAAAAAAGAATGCAAAAAGTGAAAAAATAGAATACAAAAAATACAAAGAAGAAATAAAAAGTTCATATTATAATAGAAAGAAAAACGAAAAAGAAATTGAAAAAAAAGAAAAATGGAAGAATATGAAAAAAGACAATGAAATAAAAACAAACAATAAAAAACAAAAAACAAAACCATTGAAGAGGGAAAAACACTAAAAGAAAAGTTGAAAAAAAAATTCAAAAAATACGATAAATGAAATAAAAGAAAATAATAACAACAACAGAAAAAAGGATAGAATAATATCGATAAAAAGATATTAAAATAAAATAAAAAGAAACCAATACAGAAAAAAGAAACATGCATTTAAAAAAAATCAATGAAAATAATATTTAAAAAGAAACACTATAAGAAAAAAGATCCAACCGAAAGAAATAAAAAGAGACAATATTGAATATAAAAAAACGAAAAAATAAATGTAGTTTAAACCTCGAAAGAAAGAGTAAGAAAAACAAAATAATAAAGAAAATATGGAAAAAAAAAGAAATAAGAAAAAATTAGTGGAAAACTGCAAAGAAATGAAAAGAAACAGAAAAAGAAAAGTTTATAATAAAAACAACAGAAAAATTCAAACCATAGAAAGAGAGAAAAATATTTTTATGTAAACTTATAGAAGTCTTAATTGTTTTAAATGTAATTGTTTATTTTCAAAAGTAATATTAAAGTGAAATTATTGAAATCTGCAATTTTACTTAAATGTAGATATCTAACTTAAAAAATAAAAAATATAAAACTTCCATTTATTATAGTTTTATCATTTTTTAACATAATAATTTAATTTCATAATCATTTTATCACGCTTTTCGAAGAAAAAAGGATCTTGTACGGTCATCAATTTTCCTGTATGTCCACTGCCAAAAAGGTTTAAACTAATTAACAGAATTTTCACGAAATTCATTACTAATATTCTACATTATTAAAAATTCGAAAATAATTCACACAATATTTTAATGTTATAGCTTTAATTGTTGATAAAAACATTCAAGTTTCTTCAATATCCTCATAATACATCTTAGATTATTTTTATTATATTGATGAGAAAGACATAAAATTGATTCATCATTTCCATTGCCTCAATCTATAAATATTTTAAGAGTTCCGATTTTAATCCAATTTTTTTATTAGAGAGCAAAGATGAAATTGTGTTGAGATTTCAAATACATTTGCAGTAATCTGGAAATAATTTTGTTAAGTTGAAACAATTTTGGTAAAATTCATTAATGTATAATAATTTTTATCCGTTTTCTGGAAACAATTTATCAGAAAATACATTGATAAGTGCATCGGCATATTTTTCATTAATTTATATCATAGGTAGGCCTAATATCTATTAATAAATTGTTTAAGGCCGTCAGAAACATAGAGTAGTAAAATAAACTGAAACATATAATCAATAGCTAAATCAGTGTTTTCCAACTTTTGGCGCACGCCCCACAAGGGGGCAATTTGATTTTTAAGGGGAACAATTCGACAATGAGTTATTAACAGTGAATTTTTTGCCTTTCTTATGGTCCTAGGGATCTCATATACATTATATAAATATATATTGTGACATACACATTTTTTAAATTTAAAATCAAAATGTATACGGCGATCAATCGGTGACAATGGAGAAGGAGAGAGCCCGCTAATAGAGAGCAGTGGTCAGTGGCGGAACTATAATGCGCCAGACCCCGCAACGCGGGGGGCCCAAAATTATAGGAGGCCCAAATCCTCTGTCTGTACTTTCTTTACCGTTTTTTTAATTAACAACATAATAAATTAAAAATTTAAAACATCATAGAAAGAGTGAAACATTCATTGAATCAGAGCAGTTGCCAAAAATATGGAACTAAGAGATGTGATTAGAGATTTTGCAAATTCAAAATCCACGAGAAAGAATTTTAAATATGTTCTTTTGATAATTTTCAATTGTGTTTAAATGATGCAATTTTGTTCTTTTTTTGTTATTTTCTAATAAAAATACCTAGATTGAAATTTTTTTGTGATAGGAGCTTGAATAATATTTTGCGGGGGGGCCAAAAATTTTAAGTTCCGCCACTGCAGCAAAAGTAAAAAAGTATTTTCTTTGCTTATAGTGCTTGTTTTTGTGTCATTTATAACATTAGTGATGCAAAGTAGTTCTGAAACTATACAGCAAAGAGCCCTTGATATAGGACTGTGACCACTATTTGCATCATGAAAGATAATGCGATAGCTGTGCACATACAGCTAGTAGCACTGTTGTGATTCAGTAAACAGTTAAACATTTTCAGTGCAAGATGTAGTTACTTATTTTCTGTTATGTTGTTTAAATAGTGTTAGAAAATATCAAAAAGGTTTGATAGTGATAATCCTATCAATAAAAACAATAAGATTCTTTCAAAGTTGGTAAATAAATACATTTATATTGTTTACATCTTTGCATTTATATTATTGTTTTTATGCCAAATAAAAATGAATTTTTCTGAAAGTCTGAATTTTTTCTTATTTTAATTCCACCATATCACATATTCCAAAATTCAAAATATCTCAATTCCAAGCATTTCGGATTAGAGAATCTGTATAAACTTATTCATTCTTTCCTTATTTGCCATTCTATTAATTTATTTCATACTGCTCATAAATAAAATTTGCATCTGTTTAATATCAGCATAATGTTCTACTAAAGTATAAGCATTAGTTTCTTACTTAGCTAAAAGAAATCAGTATATCAAAGTTTTGAATATAACCAAAGATCTGATTTGTTAATATTTATGTCTACAAATACTTTATTTTTAAGATAATGATTAAACAACATATCAACAGATCTAAATTATATTTCAAAAATTTTTATTATTATTTATATATAATTATACAATGAGAATAATATAGAAAAGGCAAGTTTATCTATAGATTTCAGATCACTAATAGCCAAAGACAGAAAATATGTTCACATCTAAATTTTATTTGAACATTAGTAAGGTGGAAACTATAACTATCTCAATGACACAACAGAATAACAAGACTATATATTGAATGTATGCTGCTTTTTAGATTTTATTGTATTGGAAATGTGCAAAATAATTATAAATAGAACAATACTAGGCTTTGGCATCGGCAAAAGCAATAAAATTTAAAACATAAGTACATACAGACTAGTAGAGATTCTATATTCTTATCTAAATATTTTAACTTGAAATAAACATATCAATACTGTCTCAATTTACAGTTATCAGAAATATGTTTATAATATAGTTAACTAGATAATTCAGCCTACATCTGTATGTCCTTGTGAATATGTATCGAAAAAGTTTAACAGACTCTACGGTAATGAATAATAATACAGATGTTAAAGATCTAATAATGGCTTTAATATGTGTGCTTTTGACTATTTTAACACAATATAACCTTACTTTTCGCGATTATATCAAATGGAAACATTATATGAATTACGATGAAAGCAAACTTACCTTTTCATCGACATTTCGGTGTTTTCTTACGCTTGAATATTAATTTTATTAATGAATTATGTCATTTTGCAATTTTGTTGTTGTTCTCTCCTATCTAGGCGATGACGCCAGAGATCATCCGATCACGCTACTGGCCTTGTATGCTTCACGTGATGGCAACGTACTTCCGGATGATGTCATTACATTTTTATAAACATCAGCTGATGTTTGTTTTTTCATAGATATCCTTCAAATTAACTAACATACATATTTTTTTCTTTTAAAAAACATGTTTATGATTATTATATTTGTAGCTAACAGATGTAAACAGAAAAACACTTAGAAGTAAATACTGTATATGATTTATACGCATAAATCTATGCTTATATGAAACGGAAATTCGAGAGAAAAAGTTTACGTTCGTTTCGAAAAATTGCAACTATATTATTTTTATTGTTGGAAAGACTACTAATGATGATCAAAACCTTAATGATTATAAAAAAAATATTTAAAAATTAAAATTTATATCTGTAAAAATATGATTCCTATTATTGCATCATTAGAGTAAAAGCAAAACGACACGCTTTGACTAATAATCCTAAAAATAGTTGCTAATAAAATATTTCTGTGTAAAATTTTATTGATTAGATATGATTTTCATTTTTATCATTGATAATTTCTTTCAATTTTGAATTTTCGTAAATATTATCATTTATACAGTATAAACATATATATATTTAACGTACAATCACCAATGATCGTTTTCTGATTACTAAATGGTGAGTTCATTTCAAGTCGTACCAAACAACTCGAACCTTTATGAAGATCAACAGATCCGTATTCTTAAACCAATTTTTCAATGAGTGAGATTCGGGCTTAATCTTGGGCTATCTGGATGGAAAGCTGAAGTTTTTTTTGGGTCAACAGATGACATCACTTTTCAATAAGTGATTATTACCATTGATATATATCGATGATTATTACGAAGTGGCAATGTTAAGTGGTGGGACCATCGATGTATATATATATATATTAGATATACTGCTTTAATGGTCAATTGCCAAAAAAAAAAAAAAAAACGAAGCCATTGGTAGCCATATTTTCGGACGCCCACGTGAGCTGGGTTGTTCGTTGAATACAACATTTCTTGCTATTTGTAGAATATTATTTCTGTTTTATTTCATTATAGATATACATTGGATAACGTATGGGTGTAAGGATGAGAAAAAACCAGGTGCTAGAAAGTTGCAGTTTTCATAAGTGAGGAAATATTATATTTTATTATTTTCAATTTGATTTGATAAAATCCGACGATATACCAATCCGACATATTTTTCGTGATATTTCTGTACATATATATTTCCTTATAATAGGCCTGAAATTCTTTCTAAATGGATTACTGCTATAAGACGAAAAAACTGGCAGCAAACAACATACAGCCGGCTTTTAATGTACAGTACATTTTATCGAAAATTGCTATCAAGTGACACCAAATGCAGAAACGAATCTATTGAAGGATGATGCAGTACTTTTTATATTTGACTTTCCAAGCCGTTCAATAAAAAAAATCCAGAAGAATATTGGTTAGACTAGCATTGGATTCTTCAACTTCTACATCATTACTAAGGTTTGTTTGAAAATCATGACTTATTTCTCTTCTATCTTTGTGTTAAACAATAAAAATGTGAAGTAAAATAACATACATATTTTAAGTATTATTTTATTCCCATATTTTCAGTATTATTTCCTTTTTTGAGATAAAATATTAAGTAAATCGACCAGTTGTTAGTTACTTTGAATGATAGCATGTTTATTAGTAAAAATGACAAACAGCCAGTTCCTCTATCAATTTTATACCCGTTACAGACTAGACCGCTTAAAGTACTTTAAGCGTTCTAGCCTGTAACGGGTATTAATTAACGAAAACTGGCGTTTAAAGTAACAATTCAGATTAAGATGTGTTTCATCGACATCGAGTTAAATATAAACAACAGTTTAAATCAGAAATTAAATTAAATTCGTAAAAATGGCAGTTTAGTAGCTAAACCCTCCGATTACAGCGAGAAAATGATTGATAGTGACAGCGATGATGAACTAAGCTTATTATTATCATATTTGGAAACTAAAAAAGATCATTTTAGATATTTTATATTTGAACAATAACTAGTTTCATAATTTCATAATAAGTAAACTTAAATTTTCGAACATTTTCTAACATCCGACTGTATTTTTGTCGGCCCGATTGGCCGCGTGGAAACGCTTCGGCTTTCCGCTCTGGAGGACCCGGGTTCGAGTCTCGGGTCCCA
>WUQG02117687.1:0-58265 GCA_011317285.2 Androctonus mauritanicus | reverse complement strand
CTAGAGCACGCACATTTCTAATGCATCTTAGTCTTTGGAACAACTGAAAGAAGAAAGAACAACATTATCTAGCACGTTGATGCAGTAAGAGAAAAGAAGATTATGATAGAAAGATGTCAAGATAAAAATGTCACGTGACACCTTAATACAAAATAAAATTTTGTTATATTTTATTTTTTTCTTTTTTTTTTTAAGACTTGTACCTGAATTTTAATAAAGTTCATTTTTCTTAAAAAATTTCCTGGTTTTAAACGGGCATCATAAATTACAAAATTCGTTTAATCAATCATTTCGGCTTGTTATAGAAACTACAGATTAACGACTGAATAAATTAATTATAATTCTTTAACGTACTCCGAATCAAAACTATAACATAACATAAATCACATTTATAACTTTTAATAACATAATTGGTAACACGTACCCGACGAGATAAGCATTAATCATCTATGCGTAAATAATAAAAATTAAAAATAATTGAAAATTTTTGAATTTATTAATATAAAAATACAATATTAAAAGCAGGTAATTTATTATAGTTTATTAAAGAAATTCAGCTTCACCTTTCAAGAACACGCTTCTAAAACGTTCTTAATTCAACAACATGCATGACATTAATCATACGCTTAAGTACCGTCCAGTCACAAAAGCCGATTTCATAAAGTACCACGCATTTGAGAAAGTATGTATTCACTAGGGAGGTAAGGAATTAAATTATAGAGTCTTTTCCACATGCTAAAATCAAAGAAACCGATTTAACAGGACCTAATCTAAACACACACACACTGCTGCATTTTCTTCTCAGAAAAGCTTACATCAATGGCGACTCTGTCCTCCATAATCGATTAGACAGTAGACCGTTGCCAGTGGATGTGATCCATGAAATGCCTGATGCCGTCATCATCAAAACTTTGCATGCAGAGTTGGCAATAAAAGTAGAATGTAACTTTCTCAAATTAACACGTATCTCGTTGAAATTTATATACGTTAGCTTTATTGAATATTTGATGGCAACGTACTGCTCCAAATGGCTTACTAAAGTTTAGTTCGTAGCCATTTCAAACTTGTACTCTTATATAAAACTAAATTTATATACTAATTCAATTCTTTGCCTAGTTTCTAATTTTAGAATAATTTAATTCCTATTTTTTTCTTATCAAAATTCGAGTAGTTTTAATTATATGTATCAAGTTTTAGAAATTTTTTTATTATTATTTAGCATCACATTTTTTCCACCTCTATTTAAATATTAAAAAATATTTTTATGTTTAACGTATTTCATCTAAATAACTGCATAAATATATATTTATATATTTTTAAAAATTTTGCTTAAAAAAACTGTTGTTATTAAATTTCATAAAAGATAAATATTTAATTAAATAATGGACTTACAGTCAACAGTTTTTTTTTCCTGATTTAATTTAATAATTTGAATATTTTAATTCGCATTAAGAATATACGAAGAGTGTGTATTAAATTATTAAAATGGTTGTTTTTATGTAAAACCTTAACAGAAGTTTATTAACGACGATAATATATTTATATTACCGAACTTTGCATTAATTTTAAACTGAATCGACAATTATCATATTAAATTTCTAGATTGATATGGTAATATTTGAATTTGGTTTACTCTATGTGAATTTTAACCCATTTGGGACAAGTTATAAAAATAAACAAAAGCCATTGTCACACAAGCAATTGAATTAATGTCGGTAAGTTAACATTCTCTGATTGTGTCTTCGGCTTTCCACCAATGCAGAGAATGCCAACCTATCAATATTTATTATTATAATTATTCTACAGTATATATTAAATCAGATATAAATTTTAAATGGTTATTAATTATATTTATTATTAAAATTATTTACGATCTGTTCTTTAGCTAGAGTAATTTTTTAATTATAGAATACCTTCGGTTATATCGTCAGAGAACTTGAATTATCAGAGATATTTCGAAGAGTCTTGTCCTATGTCGCCATACGAAGAATCTTTAGCTCCTGAAGAATTTTCAGAAACTGAATGCGATCGAGATAGATCCGCGAACATCTATGGTAATTATTTTTTTTGGTTTCTTCCTTTTTTTTTATTTTTTATTTTTATTGAACTATTTATAATTAATTTTAAAATGATAAATGTTAATTCTGTAGTATATAAATTTCAATATCTTACTCGTTTGATTATATATTATAATCCCCAAAATCAAAATGACATTTCGAAACACATATTAAGTGAATTAGATAGCGAAGTCTAAAACTAATAATAATGCATTATATATTTTCCGAGTTATAAAATTTTTCATTCAGAAAAATTTTCTTTGACAGATGCCATTTACTGATTGAAACAATTTTATTTAATGTTCCTGAGTTGTTTAGTTACATTGTGTTTTCGTACAACACAATAATATTCCTAGAAGATTTTAGTAAAGAGTATATTTTTCTCTGAATTGAGACATATTTCACTTTATCTTATCACGAAACGTACAAAAACAAAAGAACATGAATACCCTCATTCGCGAAAAAAATAAAAATAAAAAAAATAAGAATTTTTTAAAAGAAAATTACAGTTGTGAAAGAAAGTATTTCACTTTACATCGAGCTTATATATATATATTCTATTTATGCCGTTCTTTTTTTGTATATAAACAAAATAAAATGCATAGTGTCTAGATTATAAATGTAAAATATTCATTTTTACATTCTTTTAAATTTATATTTAGAAATTTATTCGGTTAAAATTTATTTTATAACACAAAAGTCTCATTTTTAGACTAGGTTATATCGCGTATTTTTTGGTTGATTTAAAAATTCATCTAGTATCTATCCAAGTAAATTCGAAGAATTCGTTTTCTTTGAAACTAACGAAGAATTGGTCATTTTGGCACACAATAGGGTAACGCTGAGGTTATTTATCACTGCAAATGTTTCGGATAAGATAGAAATCAGCAACTAGCTTACGCAGCGGTAGTTTGTCTGCTTTAGACATGTGCTGCATTACAGAAAGCTTGCGTCTGTGAAGCATGACATTCTGTCGACCTAAGCCCTTCGAGTCAATACATCATTTTGTGCCTTTTGAAGTTTTATTGATCAGTAATATGGCAAGCTCCGTTTCTTATTTTTTTCTGCTTCAGCGCTGTCCAGCAGCCTTTGTCAACAGAGTCCAGCCATTGTGTATTGAGGTATCACTTCCAAAAGCCAATCCTTACACCATCTTAACCATGGCCAGCGATTGGGAGGAACAACGAAATGCTGCTTTTTGTGGGAAAAGGAGAAATACAAGAACTTTAATACTAAAGTGCTTATTACTGAAATTACGTAAAGGTGGGTTACCGATAAAAATATCTACGTTCTTTATTGGACTTTTTGGGTTTGCTTCCACAATTAATAGCCATGAAGAGTACGAAGATCTCCCAAATTGGTATACTGTAAACATCCAAAGGCAAGATATCATTTATGACTAAAAATTTAGTCTTGTTTAGTGATTCAATTTTTGTAAATTGCCTTTATTTATATATATATATATAAAATCGAATGTGTTATATATTGATAACTGATCACAATATTTAATAAATACTGTAGTTTATTGTGTAAATTTATTTATTTAAATGTTGTTTATAGTGAGGTTTTAACCATGTTAGAAAAAAAAATCAAAAAAAAAAAATTAATAAAAAACTCGATCGGAAATTTATAAAATAAAAATTATTTGGAAAACAAAAAATATTATGTATTTATTAAATTTTTTATTATATATAAATGAATGTTGTTTATAAATGTTTATATTTTTTATTTTACAAAGAAAAGAAAGGGTAATTGAAAGGAAAATAAACATACTTACAAATATATATATATATATAAAAATTTTTTTAACTGGATTTAATAACAATGTTGTTTATTATCCAGATAAAAACATATATGATCTTTATATTCAATTCTATTATCTATATTTGTATCAGAAGAATAGTCATTCTGTTTACATGGAAATCTTTCAAATGATTTGTTTAGAATCTTCACCTCGAAAAATAAAAACAAAAACAATTGTGTTACTTCCTTTGCATTCCAAATAAATGGAGAATGCTTTTGTTTTGTTTATCTTCGAAAGGAAACTGGAAAGATGTTTATTGTATTTGAACACATATAAACCTAAACTGAAGGTTATCAATAAATATAAAATAAAAAAAAAAGAATGAATACCTCATGTTAAGGTATATAAAAATAAAAAATAAAAAAAAAATACATTTTTCCATATCTGAAAATTGTAAAGTATTCAATTCCAATATTTGTACGATAAAAATAAAAATTGAAAATCGATAGGAATGATTGTTAGTAAAACATTGAATCTGAAAAAAAAAATGAAATAATAAAACAAGTGAAAAATATGATATAAACAATGAAGTCTCGAGTCTGTTATCATTTCGTAAACACTAAAGTTCACAGTTTAAATCTACTATTATTTTTCTTTTTTATTTCTGTAAATAACTTAACTACATAGGATTACAGTCTTTTATTTTGTTCGATAAATTTTGGGAAAAGTTTAAACAAACACTACTTAATAAGAACGTAATGACGTTTGTATGTTTAACAATTAAGGATAGTGGAGTAAACACTAACTGCGTGTAATTTAGTTAAGTTAGACTTTGAAAAATAAGTCCATTGGCGTTGCCTACCAAAAGATATCTCCCGTAGAGTAAACTTTATCGAAATGGTTTCTGTAGTTTAGGCTATATAATAGCTCGGCTTATGAAGCAGATATATATAAACTTTATAAATAAAATGATATATTTTTACCCATCTAAAATAAAAAATGTTGGACTAAATCTTTTCCGATTTTAAACTAAAACAAAAATTTAATATATATTTCTATTTTAAACTTCAACTACACTAAATTACACCGTCTTGTATAATTTTTTTATTTTTTTACTGCATTAAATCTGGAAAAACATATATAAAATATATGTAGCTTATACGAACGATCCTGAACTAGTGTATCATTTTTCTGCCACATTAGATTTTAACAAGTATAAAATTTTATATACGGGGATTTATAAAAATCAATTAAGATTGAATTTCAGTCGAGTAAAAATTAGATACGATTATGCGTAACCTAATTTTATGAAATAAAGTGATGGCGATTATTTCGTTATTAGCTTTCGGTACCTGTTTCTTATCGATTACTTTAATAATTAAAGCAGATTTTCGAAAGAAAATTTGCATCGATTTTGTTTTAAAACTGTTTTCTCACTCATCATAAACGACTATTCCAGATATTGTTTCAAATTGTTGTAACAAATTATACTTCGGAAATATAAAATTGATGGTTTGCGAACTTTTAAATTACGTTGGAAGAACCTTTACCAATAATTTTTATTTTTTATTTTTTTTCCTTTCCCATACCTGATTAAAAATAGAGTAGAAATGACAGAAAATAAAAGTTTTGGATAATATATTCATTATTTGGAGACAATTCAAAATATATTATTTATTTTTATTTTTTATTTTTTTCCCGTTTGAAAGATACCGATTACTTAAAAATATAATGCGAGCAACATACAGATATAAAATTTTTATATACTATATATAAAAATTTGCTTGCTTGTCTCTGCGTCGTTTCAAAGCAAATTTCTTTTGATAAAGAAGAAAATATAAATTGGATACAGCAACCATTTATTCCTCTTTTTTTTTATCTATTTTTTTATATATTACAAAATTTCAATTTTGTTTTGGTTAATCTATCTTTTCGGGATTTTTGCTTTCAGGTAAGTAACTTTATCCTTTTCTAGAAAATAAGAATTAAATTCACAATAAGTAAATTCGATATTTAGAAAAAAATAAATAAATAAAAGATTCGAATTTCCAATTATAAAAATATTAAGAAGTTGAGACCATATATATTTTTAATATTGTAGTAAAATGTGTATATTCCAAAAATGTTTATTTTCGGCGAAAAGATGTCATTAAAATGGTTGCTTATACGGAGTTGATTAAGTTTCGACCTGAATAATGTTTCAAGAGAAGAATATAATAGGTAGTTTAATTCATTCCTTTCGGTAGTAAAAGTTGCAACCTGGAAAGAAGAAAACTATACTCTTATCAACAGTTTCACAGACGATGCACTAAAGCAAATAGCATTATAGAAAGTTTAAGAAATGACTGTTTAACTAAGTATCAACGCATTCTATTCAATACAATAAGATGGTAAATCTATGAGTATCTGGTTCGATGATTTATCTATTGGCCGAGTTCCAGAAGACGAAAAGTGCTTCCTATTAAACTGATGATAAAACTAAAAGACATTGACAGCCAATTCTTTCAACCATCGTAATCCAGGTATATAAATCTACGGATTGAGGTTTGTTAGCCAAAAAAATGATAAAAGGATAAATTAAATTCGTCTAAAATTCTTACTTTTCTAAAAGTTAAAGAAGATGGCCTTGGTGTATTTAATTGGATGCTCTTGATCAATGCACGATTGACTGGTTCTTAATTGTAGTGTCTCTTCTATGTGATGAAAAGTAGCCATTGGAATTTATGTCTCTTTAACCCTGCAGTACGTCCAATTAGTCAACCATTACGGAGCTTTTTTTTTCTTTTCTACCATCTACAGTACACTCCGAGGTCTGTAAATGGCGTGCGTTATCTCAATTGTGTCTTCAGCTATAGATTGGCAGTGACTCACCAGCCAGCAGATTTCCGTCCTTTTCTTGTCACTTAGTTACAGTACGAGTTTCTACACGGCAGGTTTGTAAGTAGCCTAATCTTCAGAAGAGCAGGATTAGTTCTTTCCAAGTGACTTTGTCTTCTCTTTTCTCTTCCAGTAGTTTACTTATTCTCGACTAAAACTTCACTATTTTCCCCCCCCCTTACATATAAAAGAAATTGTCTGACAGTCAAGCTTCGGGCTAGGAACTGTCAGTTAACTTTTCTTGCGTGTGGACAAATTTATTTTCCTGCCTACAGCTTCTTACTGCATGATTTTATGAAATATTCAACTCTTACGTATTTTTACGGTTGTTGGACGCGTGAGTGCACATATAAAAAAACTGCTTAAGAATTTCCTCTCTTATTTTTTTTCCTTCCTTTATTTTTACTCGCATCTATCGATGTCTGTGCTTCAGTGAATAAATATTGAAAAATTCATCGAATTTCCAAAGGTTCTGCTTATTATTAAAAATTAGCACAATAAATACTCTTTCTTTCCTTTCTTTATTAAAATTAAACTCGCAACTTTCTCACAAATAAATTTGATTCCTTCACTTTAATAAGTTGCATCCATTCGAAAAATTTTACTGTTTTTTTTTTTTTAGTTTGCAGTTTTATAAATTCTCTAGTCAACTCAGCAGCTGTGAAATACAAAATTTATCAGTGCAACTGCACAAGCAGTCAAACTTTAAAGGGGTGATCTTTCAACTTTAGTAGTTTTGCCGGTTTTATTCTTTATTTTTATATATATTTTACAACATTTATTGCTTAGATTAAACATTAAAAATAAGTTAGCATAAAAGTTTTTCAATAAGAGATAGAACGTGATGTCGTTGTTAAAATTTCTGTCCTTATTTTCAAACTTAAAGTATCGTTTATTATTAATTGTCTTTCTAATTAATATTATCCTTTGTCTAACTTTCGTAGATGAACCATAGAAAATAATACGTTCAAGTGTTATTAATTTCCATGTATATAGTAATAACTTTCTTAGAAGAGATCTTGGTCGGTTATTCACATCTTTCCTATTATTTTTCCATTCATTAGAAATGATATCAACTGAAGCAGAAAATGAACATTGGATGGATAATTATTTATATAGAATAATCAATATAGTTTATTGATCGAAAGATCTGTTGCCACGGTAACGACTTGAAAATTTGACTTTCCTTATGAATAATGGAACTGGTTTGTTTATAACGTAAGACATTAATTCCGTATGTTAAAAAGTGACAGATGCAAGAATATTTTTGAATACGAATAGCACAGAATAGTGATTTATAACTGGTTTCTAGACATTTTTATAAGGTTTTTTCATAATTTTTTAATTTGTTAAACATACGCACATTAGAATATATTTACTAACAACCAACTCATCTTTTTTAACGGGTGTTAAGAGGAGAAAAGTTCTGGAAATTAGCAATTATAAAATATGAATACATTATATCGTAACTATTCCTATAAGTTATATATATAATGTATACGTAAGAAATAATTAATAATATGTTAAGCGGAAGAAGAAGAATATGACAGGTTTTCTTCGAAAAGTATGTATTGTTTTCAGGATGTAAGTTTAGCTATATATGCAGTTTATCTTGATAAAAATGTTGGCTATCTAATCGGATTTTTCTCGCATTTTTCAAAGCGTAAATAGCTTGTAATTTATATAAACATTTTGAGAGACAGAAATATCGAAATCAATAATTTATACGGTGAAAGGAGCAATATTCTCCTATAATTATCAGAGCGAATCAACTGTGAAATAAGGATATGATACTTTGGAAGTTGAAATTTAACTAAAGATGATTTGACTAGAAAGAGGAAATGGAATATATTAAAGCAACTGTGGCTAAAAATCTATTAAGTCAACTGTACTTTACCTAGTCAAGTTTTACGATCGACTGTTCGCATATCATTAATCATTCGATAGAAAGTGATGCAGAAAATCCACCAGCGCAGTATCAAGTCTGCTTTTATTGGCACTATACAAAGGTTCATTTGGTTCACGGTAAAGATTTAACTTGTCCTTTCGGTCAATGGAGATAGCTTACTGTATTTTACGCATTAAAAGAAGAAGAAACTTAAGACCGAGATGTAAAATCCTTTTAACGTGCGGAGCATTGGTTTACAGAAATGAGCGGATAGCAAAATCTCATCAGAGGCAGCTGGCGCCTAACGCCTAGCGTGCTCTCGCTAGTTGTTCGGATGTGCCATTTCGCTCTGGCTCTGTCAGAGTTAGAGAGTGCTGGACAGTTCGACTAGACACAACGGACGACCATTGACTGACATCTGTTAATAATTGGCCACAGGCAATTCGACACTGGGTTGCTGTCAGGGGCGTAACTATGGTGAGTCCGTTATTGATGGCTGCATCGTCGGGCTGAAGCCACTGCGCCTAGTAAGGGGGTGAGTAAGCAGTGGCAGTCGCTGGTACTCTCGCTCTAAACAGTTGCTCGTTTCTGACCCGCGTGACTGTTCGCTTGGACTTCTGCCTCTACAACAACTAGGAATAATTATGTGATGTTGATGTGACATACCTCACGCCATGATATCTTGGTGGTGGAAATACTTAATTTTCATCTTTCTCCGGATTATTTCAGGTAAGATGTGCACGTGTTTAATTCTTATACATTTGATCCTTAACCGTTATCCTCTAGTTATATCAGATTACTATCTAGGATATGCATACAGGCCTATATTTTTATCAATACTAAACGGTCAATATCCTTTCTTAAACGTATATTTTGAAGAAGCGAAAATTTTGCCTCGCGTTTTATCAGTTCGGTTGCGAAATTTGAACGATAAAAAAATTGCACATTTAATTGAATGCAATAGAATTTTTGAATTTTTATTAGATAGCGTGCTTAAGGTACATTTTTAAAAACAGTTTTGAAAAGTTATATAGTTTATGCATTTTATTATTAATGGATTTTTCGGTACTGTATAAAACGTGCGCTTATTTATTAATATAACTTATTATATATACCGTTAAAAATTCTGATAAAAATTTTTTATTGTTAATTTTTAAAAACTTTAAATCGTTAAACATATTTTTAGATTCGTACATATGTATACACAGCATGTTTGTTTCGAAAGGCGCCATAGTTATCCTAGTAATAAGCTTAGTATAACTCTGTCCTAGTTGCATATTTTTTTATAAGAATAATTAACTTTCTTTCCAGCATTTTCCGCAAATCATGATAGGGTGGGACCTTCTTTTGTTATGGAACCAGCCAGCAGAATAGATTTTCTTAACTCTACTGGTACTGTAATACCCTGTACCGCTCGAGGTATCCCTACACCTTCAATAAGTTGGATGAAAAAAGATGGTTCTACTGTGGGAGATATTCCTGGATTGAGACATATAAGACCAGATGGATCTCTGGTATTCTCATCTTTTCCTGCCGAGGATTATAGGCAAGACGTCCATTCAGCTGTCTACAGGTGTGTGTCAAGCAATGTTGCTGGGACAATTGGAAGTAGGGATGTTGTTATAAGAGCAGGTGAGTTATAGTAACGTTGTTTTAAAATTGTGAAAATTTAAAACTATTTTTTTTTTCGTTGGCAAAATTCCAATTATTAAACTTTCTCGGTTCCTTCTGATCGATCTTTTGTATTTTATTAACACTGCATGGTAACTAAGCCGCAGTCAACAGATGGTCTCCATGGTTCATTTATTACTTAAACTTACTCATTAGCATAAAGAGTTTGATTTAATTATACCCAACGTTATCAATGTGCTGTCACTAGAATTACTTCATCGTATTCCTTACGGCATAACTCCACACTCTTGTTGCTCATTCACGCTTAAATTATACCAACAACAGATAAGAATTTCTTAACGTGCAGGCAATGGAAAAGTCATCACGATAATTATAATTAACCGAACCGAGTGATACAAAAAATATATATGTATTTATATTTAACAGAAATTTAATATAATTACCACTCTCTTTCTGTATTCTGTGAAATATTCCTGATGAACATCTCTGAATCGATATGCTTATGAGATGCAGAACTGTATGAGAAATTCAACCAAGTATCTCGGTTGAGATACGTACAATAGATCTTCAAAACGCTTGAATTAAGTGCATACTTAATTTTATTCAATTATTTTATCAACATAGAATACTCTTACATCCTAAACAATGTCTGATTAAATAGAATTAAGCCTTTAAAGATATTCTAATGCAAAACTCCACGCTATTTCTATTTTACTAATCATTCTAAACCTTTGTACATAAGTTTTACAATTTTTCTCTGTTATTAATGTTTAAAAAAAAATAATAAAAAACTTAAAAAATTTGATTTTCTGTTTAGCATAACAGTAGTTTTCCAATTAGCATGCAAATGAAGGCGTATAATTTAGAGTTTTGTTTATCACATTCCAGTTGTATTGTTTTAATTTTTAAGGGATTAATAAAAATATAAAACAGTCGGAATTCGACAACAAAATCTCTAAATTATACGAGCGATCAAAAAAAAAAAAAATCTATACTTCTACGCCAAATATTTGTAGGAATTATTTAAAACAAAACTTATGTGCAAATATATTTGCTCACGTAATTTACTAAAACTTCTATCTTTCGGCAAATATAGTTGCATTTATTGTGTAATTTGGTCGGCCAGCTTTTAATTGGGAAATGGAGGAAACAAAACAACGTTGAGAGTTTTGGTAATTAAATTTTCAGTGCGGGAAAGAAGCAGTTTCCTGTAAATTACGACCTTAGTCATCAGTAGTTCGAAATTCAGCGTACTTTTCACTTAATTATCTTGCCCTATCCTTGGTTGTGATGCTTTCTCCTATATCCCTGCTAGGTAATGACAACGTGACTAGCTGGCTGTCAGCCTAGTCGCTGCTTACGGAATAGAACATAATTAAATGCAAACAAGGTGCAAGATGTACACCTCACTCGCTGTCTAGTTGCGACAAAAGATGAATAAAACTAAAACAGAATCAAACGCTTGTTAAAATCTTCACTTTCGAATAATTTTAATGTTAAAAGGATTTTCTTCTAAACAATATTTTATTCTTTTTTATCTTAATAAAACTAATTATCGATCGAAGTTTATTTTTATAAATCCTCCCGGCATGTATATAAATATTAAAATAAAACTATTTTATAAGTAATTTAAAGTAAAACAGATTAAAAAATACCAACAAGATTTATGTAGAACATTCACTATTACTGATACATTTATAAACTCTGTACATAAATTAATTGCCAGACCATTCGAATACATTTCTTCAGGCAGAGCTAGAGAAGAGATAGAATTTACGGTAGTTTAATGAATAATTATTAATGCCTATTATAATTTTTAAACTTTATTAGTCTTTATTGCACTATAAAATTCTCTATTCGAGTCTCAATATTAAAAAAATAAGATGTGCTGATGGTTGAAAGTACACATTTGCACCTAATTTATTTAGGTGATTAAACCGCATTTTAAGAAGTATTATTAACGGACCGTTTATATAATTTGACACTGTTTAAAGGTTTAAACTGAATGTATATATAGCAGTAATAAATTTAGAAATAAGAAAAAATTTATGTATTTTCAGGCCGTTTTATATATTTAAAAAATAAAAAAATGCATTCTTATCAGATTAATTTTAAAAGTGTAAGGAAACACCGCAATGTAGAATTTATGTCAGTAATTAAAATTTCCATATCTTTGCGTTAATTTTACTGCACAAATGAGAAATGCAAAAAAAAAAATTAATTATTAAATTACTTTTTCTCTCAAGTTAAAATGTTTAATATATAATACGGAGGAGAGATTAAAATTTAAATTTAGCAAGTGTTTCCTGACTAATTTTTATTTTTTTTTATATTTATTCTCTACGAAAAATAAAAATAAAAATCATGAATAAACATTGTGAACTTAAACAAAGTTCTTAAAATGCTACGTATTCAGTTTGAACTCTTGGAAAATATCTCATATAAGATGTTTGCAGTTTTAACTGTTGATTTATCGCCCGGGCAGATCACTGTTTTGGAAATGATATTTCCATTTTTATAAAAGTATAAATTATATAGATGCGCGTCTGTGTTTGCATATTTTAAAATAACTTTTAATTAACAATTTTAGTCATAAATCTTAACAAGGACACATTTGAGGAATCCAGGAAATGATTTCTACTATATAAACTAATGGGATATATCTGAGTACATTCTCTGTTGACCACCTGACATTTGAATTGAGGCGTGTCTCGAGTCTTGTCCTGAATTAGTCAGTGTCAGAATTAATTAGGAAGTAGATAGATGTTAACATTGTGGAAAGAGTGAAATTACAATTTTTCGATATGATATATTTCCATAAATTAAAATAAAAGAAGGGAGAGGAAAAAAAAAAATTCTAGTTTGCTAATTAAAGAGTTAACGTGATGTTTGCTTATCGTAGTTTGAACGACATACAAGTTACTTTATTTTTAGTTTGGTGTAATTTATAGAAACTATTATTTTAGCAGTATTATGTTTTTATGATATTAAAGGGTTATATATTTGAATAAAAATTGGGTATTATCTTTTGTGTTTGAACTTTTATTTCTTGTTTTGATGAGAAAGTAAGTATGCACGAACAGGAAATTATTTGAATTGTTGTTTTCAGTAGAATTTTATACAATAATGGAATAATTAAAGTTCCAATTTTCTGCTGTTTCCTCGTTTAAATAAGAAAGTTTTAAAATGCTGTTATCTTTTAGAACAAACTCGCAGAAAATTTTTCTGAATGCATATTTTAATTTCTAAACGTTAACCCATTTTTAATAATATAACTTAAATGTTCTTAATTAAGATGAATTTGACAACTCGTAAAGTTTAAAATTTTCATTTATTTTACACTTTAATATGCCAATTAAATTAAATTAGTAACACAGTTTATTATAATTTTCTTTTAAAAGTTTAATGAACTCTTCGTTATTTTAGATTTACGACGATTTAGAGTATGAATTTTAAAAATTCTTCTTCTTCTTCTTTTTCCTTTAAGGAAATAAAATATTGCAGAGTCAAATATGAAAGAAAAATTATTCATTATTATTTTTAACAATGTATTCTCCATTTTGAGAGAAAAAAGAAACTTAAAGAAAACCGCTATGTCACCGCAAAGTCAGCAAAATTTCCTACTTTGTCAACCAGTTTCGTACCAAACTGATATGTCAGTGAGAAAGGGAGTTGTACAACAGCCTGGCTTATCATTTCTGTCACTCCAACTGATCTCTTCTCGATATATCGATTAGGAAGTGACGACTAGATTTTCGCTGGCCAGATATCGCCAAAAGGGGAAAAAAAATGGTCGTAACGAAAGAACATCTACCTATCATATCTCTGTGGCTAACTGAAGATTGGATGCTAGTTCTTCTCTCTCTCTTGTTGCGTGCCTGACTTTAATCATAATATCGTTCTCGTCATTAGCTTACTAAAATGGATTCTGCTTTATTGACCAACCTGCATATAAATAGATCGATGCTAAGTTTCAACCGAGAAATTTTCATTTTTACCTTAAAACTTTCAAATTATGCTCGCAAAAGTTTAAATAACGTAAGATTGATTAAATTAGTGTAGTATTTTCGATAACAGGGTAGTATATCGTTCACGACCAAGGGGAAAAAAAAGAGAGAAAAATACATTGAACTGATAAAATATCCTGCAGAGAGTAATAAGAGAAGGATAAATCAGAAATATTTTTTGCAGTTTAATTTGGAAACTGTTGCTAAAATAAAGAAAATCCTGTAAGTTCTCTAGAAGTTTATAATGCTAGAAGAATTTCATTTGATGAAAACTAATAGGGAAATTAAGGGATCAAGGGTATCTGCCCCGATTCAAGGATAACATGACTATATTGATGTGTTTATCTAATGATTACTCTCAGCGAAACTTGATGTCAGAACAACCTTGTTTCTATTTCCTGTCACCAAAGCAATATAGACAGATTATTCGATAAGATTTATCAGAATATATATAGCACGAAATACTTACAAAATTTGCTCAAAATTCTAACTTTTATTAATTTTCCTTAAATAACTGTAAATTTTTATAAATAATAAAAATTTTTCTGTGTAAATATATTAAATTTTATATTAAAATATGTCACATTTTAAATTTAAAGCAGTTTAAAATGTGTTTATTTAAACTTTAAATATTTACATAAAAATAAAAAATAAAAAAATGAAATGATCTCTGAATTGAATTTTTTGAATATTTTCATGATGTGAATCTCTTTTTATTAATGCGAAAATAAGCTAATTTCGATATTTTTAAGAGTACAAAACCGGCTGGAATATACACGATGAAAGGCTGAAGCTATTCACGAATATATGTATATTTTCTAGCAAAAACTCACAAAAGGGGAAAGAAAATAAAATGATCTCTTGAAAATATAATTTTCCTTCTTCATCAAAAATGTAGATAGTAATCTTCATATGTTGAATAGAGTTCTTGAGAAAAATATTTGTCAAATTATCCTTCTAGAAGATTTCTTCGACGAATTTTTTTTCTCATCTTGGATATTACAATTGCGACACGTATTAAAATTTATAGGATCATATTTTTTTAATTCACATACACACACAGACATATATATATATATAAAGATCTCACAATATTTTATTTTTACTATTAATTCTTATTCTGTGTGGATGTTTAGATTGTTAAACAATATTCATAAATAAATCGGTTAACTTCTACTGTATCTAAAGAAACTTTTACATAAATAAATATTATGAAAGTAGTTTTTATATATTTATAAAATTATAATTTTGAATTATTGAATGCGAAATTTTAAAAAATAGGAAAATTCGTCTTGGACAAAGTGGGTTGGACGTAAGAACTTACTTAGAGTAACGTCAATCTTATTTAACTCTCACTTGCACCTGACGAAAAATCCTTCGAATGGAAACTGAAAAAAAAAAATATCTTTAAGAAACGAAAACATCAAAGTTTTCTTACATTTTTCTTTTATATATATATATATAATGAACTTTAAAAAGATTCTCAGTCAAAAAAATCATAACAAAATAAACTTTAAAAGTAAAAGTATATAATTCAAAATGGCTACTATTCATTCACATTATTTAGAAAATACAATAATATATTTTTTAAAATTAAAAATATATTTAAAAAAAAAAAAAAAGCTTTTCGTTAAATTATTCATGTGGTAGCATCAAAGAACGAAAAACAAAAATCTTCGATTATATATAAATTTCTTTTAAATCCTAAAAGTCACTAAATTACAAGAAAACATTTTGGGAAATTATTTTTGGATGGCTACGTGTCCTGATTTATAAAGAAGTGAGATGAAAAATGTCGAAAAATATGTAATGCATCGATTGGTCAATATCCATTTATGATTTTCAACAATAACAAATAGGAAAATTTGAAATTTGATAGGTTCAGAAATATTTTATTTCTTGATAACATTTCGTGAAAAGTTTAATATTACATTTTTTATTACTTTCAAAAAATATATATTTATAAATATATATATATTATTTCTCATATAGAAATAAAACTTCGAAATTAAAAAAAAAAAGTACAATTTAATTCTATACGAGAAGCACGTATATAATATTTTAGTTTTACTTTGAATTGATTGATGGATAGCATAATGACAGTAAAATTATATTTTATACGTTTAATACGATTTTATAAAAGCAAAGAAATAAATTTATTATTATTATTTTTTTTTTATACAATTGAAATGTTTAGATAATATTTGTCATCCTATTTTTCCGAAATACGTTACTGTGATTGATATATTGAATAGAAAGTCATAAATCATACTTTTGAAGTAATAATTTTTCTATTTGACAGTTGCTGAATTAATTTTTATTTGATTTCCACTTAAATACTTAACTCCATTGTAAATTTAGTTAAAAAAAAAATTATTAAAGTTTTATTTAATATTTTTAACAGCAGTTTCCTTTAATTCGATTCCAGTTTTGCTTGAGTTTCCAGATCTTTTAACTCTTGAACAATACTAGAACGTAATATAATGCTTTATTATGATGAACTAAGAGTTAAAACTAAGTTGGTTAGTCGATTTAGACATTCTAATTAGTCATTGAATTTATAAATGATTTTAGTTCATTCGGTTCCGCTCTTAATTATTATTCGAATCTAATTAAGACAGTCATATGCAAATTTAAAATGTTCATGAAATGCTCATTGTGTGTAATAATTTTATTTTAATAGTCGGATATAATAAGCCATTATTTAGTACCTAGGTTGGCCATTATATAATTAATAAGACATCGTATTAATTCTACAAGTGAACCTTACGTATCACAATCTGTAAAGGTAAATTTTATATAAAAATTGTTTAAAAATTTTACAACAGTACGAATTTTATTTTAATCTAAAAAAAATATTCTAGATATATGTAAGCTATATAAAATATTGCTTAAATCCATCATATATCAATCTTAGGAAGGATTTTATCGTTTTAGTATTGCCGTTCTTGGAATATATATTTTTCAATAAATATACTATTATTTAGTATAAGTGATAGGTAGCGATACAATAAAATAAATATAAGATTTATATTTATATATGTTTTTTTAAGAATCAAGGTTACATTCGTGATCTAACTTAACTAATCCTACGACTTAGTTGTAAGAAACCAGTGATTAATTGTCTGTTATCTTATCTTTCCATCCCAGCTTGCCCACTTCGCGACTTTCAACTACAGACTAATGTTTAATGAGTTTCCATTGTGCAGGACAAGTTAGCAGTCGTTACCTGCCACAGATAGGTGATCATCAAAAAAGATTTAATGAGCTTCCTGTGTTCGCCGAAGACTCGAAGACCTTTTTTAAATATCGCATTCAACATTCACCATACTTTCAGTCCAATAAACATCAATTAAGATGGTCTTGTCAAGAAGCGCATTGTCTTAAAGCGCGTCTCAACTGAACGATTGGTGAATAGGTTCTTTTTGACCAAAAGGTTCTAAGCTTGTCTCTAACAATAAATTTCTTTTCTCACTCTTTTCTCTCTTGTCACGGTTCGCTACGCAGTACTAAGCACAAGAGATAATAAAGTCATCTATAGCGTGCCAAGCTGTTGGGGATTTTTCATCGCATCTTTCTCATCTACATATCAATCTTCTCCATTTTTAATCATCTCCCTTTTAGTCTGGCGCCATACCTGCAGGAAATTTTATCCTTAAAAAGATTTACTTGAATAATTGACTTTTTGTAATTTTCTTGATATCTTCTGTCATCACGTTTCCACCTGCTGGGCCTAGTTTCGAATTTCTCTTTTTTTTTTGTTTTGTTTTTGATGCAATGTTTAAATAATAAATTATAGTTTAAATCTGCGATGAAATTATAATAAAATATTAAATAATGTTCCAGTTTTAGAAGCATTTGCGTTTGTTTAACCGCCTATAAATTTCGACTGTCAGTTTGCTCAACTGCAAAAATAAATGTTGATGAAATTTTGATATTTAAAGTGCTCGATACCCATTTATGTTTAGGAATTTTAAATTTTGGTCAAAGTGTCCAATTAAAATTTGTTATTTTTAAATTCTAAGATCCCTTTCAATCACTTTGTTTAAACGGATAAAAGTACACAAATTCCTATTTGTTCATCTCGTTATCTGTACTAAAACAGGCATAACAAAAGAATAAATTCATTAAATAAATTAAAAATATTTTTAAAAAGTAATCAGTTTCACAACAACTTATCAAAACAATTAATTTTTGATTTAATTACAAGGCACACAATTTATCTGGTATATATATAATCCTCTTTTCAGTTTGATTTACTCATGCATTATCTTCTACAATATTTCCTTTATGTTTCACCATCAGTTTGAAGAATCTTTTGGTTACTGACAATTATATACATTATCAAAATAAACAATGCGATAATCACTATTGATCTGATATAAAGCAAAAGTATCTTTTATTATCGTCTGCATTTAAAATGCATAAATACTGTATTTTTGTTTACCACGCAGTAAATGTGAATAAACTACATTATATGCACCTTAACAGTTTCAAAACATTATTCATATTCTGTTACAAGTGGCTAAGTAAGTATGACAACAAGTTTACAAAGAATAAACTGAGTAAAACAACAATCAGTCGACTGTGTGATGAGATTCGGTGAAATCTGATCCCAAAAGCGATGCTCGACTATCCATTATTTAAACAGATGGCCATTGGAAATAAAGTTAAACTAAAAGATAGAGAGACAGCTGTTTAGAATGGCCAGCGATGTTTTTACACATGATCTATGATAAAAGATCTTCAACTTATACAAAAAGAACATTAGATTCTTTGAGCTGAACATAATTGCATTTAAGAAGTAAAGAACGATGCATTTATCTATTTCCTTTTATCTTCGGTAGCATTTGTGTGAGATTGTCCTTAATTTTCTTTTCAGAGGCTGTTTTCTTTCCTAACGTCTTTTTTACGGGCCAACCAACTGGAAAGTACTCCAATGGCTTCTATCCAAACTTGTTGACTGAAACCTTTGCTTTCCTGGCAATGTAGTTTATGGATGTCGTTTCCTAGCTTAGAATCTTAAATATAACGGCAAGATTCTTCAAAGTCTTTCTTTTATTTTTTATGCATGCGAGCCCATCAAATCAACATAAAATAGATTAACCTCTAAGCAATATATTTATAACGAAATTTGTGGAATTTTTAATTACGCACTTCTCTATTTTCGAACACGTTTCTCTTATCACGTAACAAACTTCCTTATTTTTTGATGTTTTCTACAGTTTATAAAGCGATAGTCTATTCATGTCAAATTTTAATAAGTAGGCTCTTCATTTAGATAAGTGTATTTTTGAAGCACGCTGTTTTTTTCTTTTAAGCTTATGATACTGCAAACAATCACGATTTATCATTTTTCTAGTTTTCGAATCATTCATTTTTATTATAGTTACTTAAAATCTTATTTTGTATTTGAAAAAAATTCGTTGAATTATTATTTTTTTATATTATTATTATTTCTTTCTTTTTTTAACAAACTATTCTCTAAACTTTTCATAATCGCACAATGGAATCATTGTTTGATTTCCGTGCAACAATTCAACGACTTTTGTTTGATATTTGCAGAAAAAGCGAGACGTGACTCAAATACAAATTCCATAGTTTCTGGGGTTATTGAAGCAAAAGTAATTTAATAGCACTGGTTTAGAAAAAAATGTCTTTGGAAGAAAATTCGAAGACCTTTCTTCAAGTAAAGAAATATACTGTAGTTTAAAACATTTTTTTTTTTTATTTTCTCAGAATTTTAAAGATTTTTATTGTTGCCATAGTTATATAGGTTAAGTAATTAAACGCGATACTGTATCCTTCATACTACACGTCTGTATATATTTTTTATTCTTATTTTTTTTTATATTTAATATACTAATTTATAAAACTGCATTATATATTTAAGTTCTGTCTTTGCCAACTTTTCTAAAAATTATATCTATATATATATATAGCCTATATATAAGCCTATACTCCGCTTTATCCGAGGAAAACTTTTTTCCATTTAAAAATGTATGTGATCACGTAGCGTTAGAAGGCAATATTACTTCGTGATTTCTTCCCAGTTTCTTAACGTTCGATGAAACTAGCGTAGAAAATATTTCCCCAGATACCTTACAAAAGTAGTAAAAGTAATATTGTTGAAGAATATCAAAGAGATTGAAAACGTTGACAAAAATTCACTACTAATAACATCTGGTAAATTTTCCAATTTTAAAAGAGACATATCGAATTTAAAATATTAATTATGAATAATTAATACATAAAGACTTTATCGTCGCAGTGAAAAAATAACTTTAGATCATTTTTATCACTGATAAACCTATGCTGTTAAGAATGATGCTACAGTAGCAACTTTATTTAATATAAATAGATAAAGTTATATGTAACAACAATTTATGAGAAATGCCTACCTCCTTCTCGTAAGAAAGTAGGCCCACTATTGTCCACTACTATCTCCTATTACTCGTCAAGGGCCTCCTTCCCATTCGTTGCACTTCCAAGATACTCTGAAGGTCACAACCGAAAACCAGGAGATCGAAGAGAAGTTTGAGATCAATTCCATGCCGACATTGAATTTTTAGATATTTAAGCATAAAAATATATCCATTCCGTCCCAGATTTTATCATGTTTTTGACAATGCTGTGTATAACTTTAAACAAAATATTAATTTTTATTCGGGAAACGTTAATTATCTAAAACTCCTATATTTTTCCATACTTTGATTAGTCGATAATTACAAATTTTTTCGTATAAAATAGACTATTATAAACAATAATCATAAAAAAAAAGTCTCTTCGAACGACTATTTTCAAAGAGAAAGATAACGATGCTGAGAGTTATCCAATAAAATGAATGAATACGGCATATATCGCCATTAACATTTACTACTAATATTAATTAAATTTCTTTTTTTATAATTATGTAAATATCTAGGTAAGATGGAAATCTATTATTTATTTCTGAACAATAGAATTTATCCTCCATTTATTTCCCGTAATTACTTTCTGTTAAGGTAATTGATAATGTGAAAGGAAAGAAATAAGGGGGAAAAAAAAGTCAGCTTTCTTTCTTGTCCTATCCATTTCCTCTCCTCATTGATATTGTCGAGTAGAAGATGTCAGAATATTCTTCTACACTTCCTGTCTTCTTGTCTTAAAGGTTTTCTGAAAGGTTGATTGGCCAAAATTTCGCTTGACAGCACCATATGAAAGGAACTGTTAGACAAATCGACGATGTTATTACTTCACCAAAAGTAATGAAAGCTGATAAGACAATAAAACAGAATTTCCTTTTCAATAAGTTGTATATTGTCCATAAAAAAATTTCATCAAGTTAGAAATACTTTTTATATATATATAAATATTCTTGTTTGTGCATGGTCTTTAAATTTATATCGTTTGTATCGATTAATAGATTAATATATTTTATATATATATATATACATATTTTAGCTTATAAAAATACACACATCATTCTCGTTTGCGAAAAATATTTAAAAAAAAATCTTAAGAGTAAAAAAAAAAAACACTTTGAAAAAAATACCTAATTTTTGTAGAAATTAATCGAATCATTTTCTAAAAATTCAAAAAAAGTATATATTAATAGTTTTTGGAACCATAAAATTATCAAAATTATTTTTTTTTCTATTAATCTCTTTCCTGTTTTAGTATAATAATTAAATTAAATGATGGAGATCATTAAACTTTTGTTGATTTTGTTCATTAACCTATTTAATTTTTCTTAAGGATGTTATTTTAACACATTAAAAACTGGGAACTTTACTATGTATCTTTTAAAAAGTATTTTAAAAATTCCAAAACTAAGTTTTAAACGAAAATTTCTTTTTGTAGTTTGTAGGGATTTTTTTTTTTTCGTTGTGCTTAATGTCGTAAATAATAATAGAAAAAAAAAAACATTAATTCGAATTTAATAAAATAAAGCAGTAAATAAAGAAGATTTGCTGATTGCCTATCGAATTTCTCGTGTAAGGTCATAGATTAGACACTTGATCGCCTCAAAACTAAAATCGCATGCCACAGCATCGCTATTAAATTACAAAATGGTTTAGAAAATTTTAAGAACAATTTTCGTAAAATCTCTTTCTCTTGTTTCCAAAAATTCTAGCTCTGAAAAATCAATATAATTTTATAATTTTTCTCCCTTTTTCTTCCTTATAAAGTTTAAAATTAAGAATTAAAAATTATGCTTGAGAAAAAGATAAACAAAATAACCATTTTCGAGAAAAATAAGAAAGTTTTAAAGTCCATTTAAAATATTTTAAGAGTGTTTTATATCATTCCAATTTTAAGTAAACCATTACGTCATATATAAGGATAAAAAATATTTTATATAAAATTGTGAAATTTAATACAGCGGAAGTTATTACTTATAAAAAATTTTAAAAGAAAAATCTTATGTTTCCATCCCAATTATCCTTTAACTCTGTTGTTTACTATTATTCTGTTTCAAATACTTGAAATATTCTCTTACTCTTCTGAAATATTAGAAACATTTTTCCTGTTGATCTTTTTTCTTATATATATATATATTTTGAAATTTCAAAAAATACATTTAAGAAATATTTCGTTTTATTGAATTTAAACTGAGCCGCTGCATTTCTTTCAGTTCATATTTTGAAAGCAAATCCGTTTGTCTCTTCAAGAACTTTTAATATAAAGGAAAAATGGCGCTCAAATTTTGAATACCCGTATAAGGCAACATATTTAAAGATACTCCTTATTGGAGATACATCTGATATAACACTCCAAATCGATAATGCCTAAAAGAGATTATATCAGACGTTTTATAAGTACATAAAAATATTTTCGGCTCTTAGAAAGCGTTGCAGCAATCGCCTAACTTGCTTGACTGGATGATAATTTTCGTAAAAGAGATGTGATTACGCATTTATAAACAAGTCGAAGATATTAAAAATAATTAAAAATTCCTGATAAACAAGTATTTTATTAATTTTCTTAGAGTGTTTTAAGTTCTACTCTGCTCGACAACTCGCTATCATATATGATGATAATTCAAAAACATAAAATTCACAAATGACAGTTTATAAATTATTAAATATTATTATAATTTATAAATAATCGTTGTTCTATGTTAAATTACTCGTATAGTATCAGCGCAAACCGAGCTGAAAATAGGTCTATTTTGTATCATAATTTATTCTTATCTCACTTATTCTAAACACGGATTAAACAATATTATCGTATCTAAAGATCTAAATGAAATTACTCTTAACAACAATGATATTTTCGCCTGAAAGTTTCACCATATAATATATACTTGATGTTTAATAAATAAACAGCTTTTCATATTACAAAATTGGTAATTTTACGGAATTAGTTGAAAATATTTGAGAAATTACAACTATATAATTAACTAAAATTGAAGTCTCAAAGGTCAAATTCTTTCGCTTAATGTTGTTAGTAAAACTTGCTCATAAATTTGATCTGGTTCGTGATAAAATTTTTATCAACTGTTTTAATATCAATAACTTGCATTAGTATATGAAAGAAAAATAAATTATGTAGGAACTAAACTTGGTTGTGTATTTTTAATCATAATTTTCTCTTTTATAACCATAAAATTGCGAAGTTATGTACGGTAAATATATCTTTAATTTTTTCCATTAACTAGGATTAATTTAGTAGTTTTTTTTTTACTCTGCGAATATGTGTAGAGAGATCTAGAATATACTCATACTTTTAAAAATATATCAGATATGTATATACACATTCATTAACCGCTATAATGCCACTATTTCATATCTATTGACATTTACAAATCTCTTTTCTGCTGCATAAAGCACGATTTGTAAAACTACCAACTTAGTAACCAGGGATATCTTCGGACAACTTATGGTACTAATAAATTGAATTCGTTCAGCTGTAAGGCTTTTACACGTCACGTTTTATGTCACGTTTTTATCACGCTTCTTTAGCCAAGTGAATTGTGCCGACTTAAAGGATATGTGGCTCAGATAATAATTTATTAATACGCATTCTGTAGATGGTATTAGATAATGAATAAGCTCTATCTATATAAGAAATTTGTAATTTATCATCCGCATGAAAAATAAATTTAATTATAATTTGGTTTTTTTTCGATTTAAAACTTCGCGTAGAAATTATAAATCCGTAATAATGATAAATTTTAAGAGATGCGAAAGGTTAAAACTAAAAAAAAAAGTCGTATCTTTTATCCCAAAAAGATTTATATATATATAATATTTTTTCACCAATTTTTTTTTTTTGCTTTGTAGTAGAAATATAGGTGGAAAAATCTCACAATATTTTGTAACAAAGTAACAGATATGATCTTGATTTATTTAACTCGTATATTATTTTTTAATCAAACAAAATGAATTATTTTGGACGTTACTCAGTCGAGAGAGAAAGAGAGAGAGTTTAGAAAAACTTTAAAAGATTTATAACTGATGTAACAAGAAGGAAAAATAATTTTTCGAGAAGTTAATTATTTTTAAAACCATTCTTTGAAAAACCGAAAATTTCGGTTTTAGAAAGCACAAAGAATTAATTATATACAAGTACCATTACTCTTAGTCATCCACCGGATGCGGTGATAAAGCACTTCCGATGTAGAAAACAATCTAGCCATTAGAAAAAAACGAAACTTAGAAGTCACACCCTTGATAGTAGATAGAACAAGGACATGTCATACTCGTTTTATCGATAATATTGACCTAATGTTATACGAATCTGTTGATGATAATCTCGTTTAACGGAAACGACAAGTATAAAAACTCGTCAGAATTAAAGGAGTTTATCACGCAACGTTTAAGGTTGATTAAACGACTTGCATTATAAAAAGCCAAATTAATGGCGATTCTTGGAATTGTCACAAAATTTCTGTCTCTGTCCGACACTTCTTCTGAAAAAAAAAGAAGAAGAAAAGTCTTCACTAATTGCTCTCTTTTGTTTTACGAGGCTATACTACAATTACTAGTTGGTCACTCTCGTCCTTGTCCGATAATTACTGCGTATGTCGTTCTGTACACGTATATGAAAGAATTATCCATGTCTTTAACCTTCTCCTTCCTTTTGTATAGTTTAAGATAGTAATTAATAATAAATTTTAATTAAAATTATTTTATTTTACTTTCTTAAATGGTTTGTATCATCTGCCTAAATTAACTTATAATAAAATCTACGTTTTAACTATATGATAATCAAATCTTTAATATGCATTAGTTTCTGAGTGAAGTAAACTGTTAAATATTCCGAATTAAAATAAAATTATTCATAAATTTAAAAATGATAAATTAAATTATTAACCTGTAGTATTGACTACAGTGAAATATGTTTAATTTACGTAAAAGTTTTAGTCGAATTTTTATTTAATTTGGGGAGAAAATTTTCGAAATTTATTCGAAAAATTTATTTTAAGTGGCAATTATGTAGTTATATAAAGGTTATAAGCGATTTAACTGCTGATTATACAATATTGGTAGACAATGATCGTTCATAAGTTTCGCTGTTATGGCTTCTAAGCAGTTTAAATGGGTAGTTGAGTTGAATGATACATCAAGTATAACTCATTGATGATTTATTACATCCAGTATAATATTCTGATATATATCATAAGTATATATAAGCCATATATTAAATCCAGAACAAAGTTTTGTAGGTAATTGTAAAATATAACACAAATTTGTTCAATACTTCTTATAAATTTTCTTTATAAGAATCCTTTATTAAGATTTTTAAAACTAGAAAAGGATTTTTATCGTTTATTTTTGTTTTGATGTTATTTAATATTTAAATATTACATCTCTAATAGTATTTAATGGAGATTAATTTATGTACTTTCAGACGATAATGCAAACGTATTTGCTATATTTATTTCATATTTTTCTTCCTCTTAATTCCATCTAAAAACGAAATGATTTCGATTTTTCCTTTTATTCTTTCTTTTCTTTTTTTTTTATGTTTTCTTTTCTACTTAGAAACAACTACAGCAGACAAAAGTAGTTATGAACAAAAATAACGTTACACTAAGAACTTAATTCCGGGATTTTACTTGTCCTAAACAAATCTCCATTTCCATTTAGACTGATCCAATAATTTCTGGTAGTCTTGCTTAATCTAGAAAGTTGATCTTCCCTTTCTGTATTTAAAGATGGCCGTTAACAAAGTCTGAAGTCCATTGGCCAATTATCAACAACAGATATATATTTTTTAAACTGCCGTTTAAAATTATGATAAATATTTGAATTTTTGTCATTTAGATCAGGCAAATTATATAATTAAAAGACGAAATGATCGTCAAGCGATACTAAAAAGTTATGCGTGAAAGTTATCGAAGATAGCCGTAAATTTATATCATTATATTCATAAAAACTGAGTATTATTGCATCTCTTCGAGATATTAACTAACATACTGCGTTAAAACTTCGAAATATCTTCAGTGAATGACCTTAATCAGTAACATTCTTTAGTTTGTTTACCGTCCAAGGAATACGTTTCAATGGTTGCTCAGTTCTCCTTTCGGTATGGCACTGATTGCAATTGTTTCCATAGTAGCATGTACCAATCCGTCTTTACGTCCAGAAAAATATGAAGAAATGAGTTTCTTTTGATCTAATATTTACAGCTATTTACAAACATAAAATATCTAAATTAAACTCTGTACAACTTATTAAGAACAGCAATACAAGTCGTTATAACTGAGTTATGAATGACTGCAATGCTGTTTTAATGTGATAGGATAAAGTAATTTATGGCTACCTTAAGATGTGATTTTGTTTCATTATCAATCTCTTAATATTTGATTATAAAAATAGAACCACTACTCGTTTTTAAAGCTCGCCGATGTCTGTAAATACACGTATGCATTAATAAATGGTTTTTATTAGATAAAATTAACTTCACTAATAAGAATTTAGAACTTTTAACAAATTAACTAATCCAAAATTTTAATTATTCTTTTAAAAAATCATCATCATCATAAATCAAGATAACAATCGACTTCACATTCCTCGCACACAATATAAACTTAGATAAATCAATCTACTAACCTGCTGTTTACCGTTTATGTAAAATAATGCGTTAATCATCGAACGAGAAACGTTTGTGTAGATTAATGAAAAATCTAATTTCTCTTCAGTTTAACAACATAAAACTAGGAAGATTTTCACTATCACAAAACAAATTGTCCTTCAAAGACAATAGCAACTGTTGTTGTGATTGATTGGAAACGTTATAAAATAAGACATTGAAGTTTCGACCAACAAATATCTTCGTAGTATTATCTAAAGAAGAGAAATGCGTCAGATGCAATGGAAAGAGTCATTTGATTTCCCTTGCCACTTCTCCAACTGAATGAATGACTAACTTTCTGTGAACTCACAGACAAGCTGTTCATAAATTATCTTATTTTAATAGAAAAACACGACTATCTAATTAATAAATGACTCCTTTCTAGTGGTAACAACGACACTCATTTTTATAAAATGCTAAATAAAAATTAAAGAATTTATGTATCGAATTAAAACAACACAAAATATTTTGTACAAATGTATAACAACATTAAAAGAATTTTGAGTTTTTTTTACTTTTTTTTTAGATCATTAAGTAAAGGGGATGATTTAAACAGAAAATTGTTATATGCTGAAATGGGAAAATGATGATGATATTTCGATTTTTTGAAAGAAATTTATCAGAATTTCTTTTCACAAATCGAAGGTCTAAATATAGATTTTTTTTTTTCTATAAATGTTCACCTAAATGTTTTCAAACATAAACTACCTTTCAGAGCTTCACCATATATAACGAATAGGTTTCCATCTATATATACAGTATATAATATATAAGCTTAAAGTTAAAAAAAAAAAAATAGTAAAAATATTCCGAACTTTTTAAATATCAATTAAACTAAAATTTTATATTCTATACAGAAAGAAAGTGTAAATTTTTAAATAATATAACACTTTTCGAGTTGGTTAACATGCTAAAAATGTGATAAAATTAAAATATAGTAAAAGATACCGGGTCATTAAATAAATATTTTATTAAAAAAAAAAAAAATAGATAAATTTTAGAGTTCAGTCATGCATGATGTTTGAACAATCTTTTAATTTGATATTTATAATTAATTGCTAAGTGGCTATTGTATAAATAACATATTCAGTTGAATTAATGGTCTATGAAAGATTTAAGGACGAATTTTAATTTTTATTATTATTTTTTTTCGATCGAAGAGATAAGTTAAATGTAAAAATTTTATTTTCGATAACAGATCGAAACCAGATTATTATTTTTTATTTCGTCTTCTAAAATCTATAATAAAATGTAAATTTATAAGTGTATATTGTAGTATGCAATTCGACTATACGCTTACGGCTGTCAGTGTTATGTATATCTTAAAGTATTATTTTTCTATAGCTTAATTATCATAACATTGAAAAGCTAAATGTGCGGAACAAAAATAATATAGGCCTGCAGACAAATCTTTCTCTTGGTGATTGTATCTATATGCTGTATACTGAATTATGTATTTTAAACACAGCATAGTATCAAATTATGTCTGAAAAAAATATAATTCAGTTTAAAAAACAACACAAAGGTGATGACAAATATTTAAATGAGTATACGGTGTATACAGATTTACTCTATCAATTTATATTAGATACGATTCATATATTCTGGTTATTAGATATACAATAGCATTTTAAACACTATACGATTATAAATTTTGGATATACGAAAGCTGTGTTTGTTTTTTTCCTAACACACTAAACACAATAGTTGGCGAGGAACAAAAAAACCAGGAATATTTCTTTGTTTTAAAAGAGCATTCTTTTTTGCCAGCTGTCCAATCTCCTCCCATTGCATGTAGAGAGTTTTCTGCAGTGCCAGACCTAAGGCACGATTGGGACAGATAAAAACAAATTTTAGAGAAAAACGTGTCAACCGCTAATAAGAAGTCAGTGTTGTAAGTGATTGTAGCTGTCACACCCATTCTTATAAGGTTTACCAAACCGGCAGCAACCAAGACAAGAGTCAGTATGACACTGTCTGATAGTCTTTAATCAGATGATAGATGTTTGTCTTATATTGGTCCAAGAAGTCCACTGTAATTTGATAGGACAGTTGCTTTGGTACCACCTACCCGTCACTAGTAATTACACTGCACTTGTCGCGGAACTTTTTCACACACAAAGCGTCATTCTCTATTTATATTAAAGACACGTCTAACACTTTTAATTTTAATCTTATATATAAATATATATATATCTTACATTTTTTATAACATCACTTTACTCTTCAAAAAACAAAACAAAGCCATTACACAGTTGTTATTCATAGTCACGTATATTTAGTTTTCTTGCAAGTCACTGAAGACGTATTGAACAATAACTCAGATACAAATCAGTTTTTGTTTAAGGAAACAAAAAACACACTTTCACAACGTGAAAACTACACTGAGAATAGAAGTGTGAACGATTTTCTTTAAGATCAATTCTTCTTCAGTAACTTGAAACTTTGAAGCGTTTCGAAAATACTTTTTTCATATTATACAGTAAGTTGACAGTGAATTCAATTTAAAGATTTATTCCGCATTTTTGAAATTTATTTTAAAATTCAAGAATACTGTATTTATTGGAGAAAGAATCTTATATTTCTGTTAATTTATGAGAGTTTTCGCTTACTATTTTTTTTTTTTTTATTCAATTTTCTTTTACTCCTTCCAAAGATCTGCTTCGCAGTTTCAATAACTAAAAGCTTTTCATTAAATTACTTTTCGGTGATATGGAAAATTTGTAATAAAATTTAAATAAACTTTGGAAATCTGATATTGTAAATAGCTTTTAATTACAGTCAAAATTTATAACGGGTTATTAAAATTCGAGTTGTTAAAATTAAACGAAAAGCTCGTTATAGTACGAACAAACTTTTATATTATTTTAACCCGAAATTAAGTTTCATTCACATTCGCTCGAAAATTTAAAAATTAATATTTCTAAAGATAAGAGTAATTAAAAATCAGGTAATTATTATTCAAGAATTTTAAAAATTTTTAGAAAAAAAAAAATTCATTTTAGATTTACATATCAATTGATTTCGAGTATTTTCGTGTCGATAAAAAAATAAAAAGCGTAGAACAAACTTCGGATGCAACTCGCACAAGATGCAGTTTATTGCATGAGTTCGTTCTTTGAAAGAGGGGGAAAAAAAGAAAGAAATCTTCACAACAAACAGAGAAATGAATGCAATTTTCATTAAAGTCCAAACTGCTATTTACATACCACTCACTCTTCTGCTATAACTATCTAAAGCATGAAATGTCTAATATAATAAACCCTGAGGAAATGTAATGGATTTTACTAAAATTTCCAGATGACGTAGTTATTTGATTGTATGCTCGGATGGCTTGATCAAGTTTTCTCCATGGAAATTCAATGAATCATAGAATATTTGTTGTTACTTTGTGCAATCAATAGATTAATGATGTTCTATTAAACTGTAAGAGATAGGTTATCAGGGGACAAAACTCGGAATATGTAATCCGAAAAATACAAATTCCGTACTGGAAAAGATGAAAAGGAATTCAATTTTCCATTGGCATTTTTATTTATGATTATCTCTTTTACGTAGGATTTTACTCGTCTTTTACGTAGGATTTTATCGGAAAATTTTTATTCGCGATCTTTCGCATTATCTTAGTTAATCGAGTATTTATGATACCATTAAAATGTAGAGTCTGTAAATTTAAGGATATTCCTCCAATTTAATCTTTAGCATAAATGATTTTCCAACATTTTAACTTCTTTTTTATAACAATATTTCAAATAAGTATATTGTGATACTCCTGCGAAGAGATTTAAGTTTCAATGTGCGATATTTGTGCGATGAGACTCGTGAATGTTCGTTCAAGTAGATATAAGTTGCCAGAAACTAGTTACCAACAAGAAACGTGATAAATAAAGGAATTAATGAGCCATTTTCTTTCTTCTAAATATTCCGAGCCAAAATGGCTGTAAATAAATCCAAAAGATACTTTACTTCAGAAATGAGTATAATGGTTATACAAACTCGATGACATTACTGTCACATTGGACTATAGTAATGTGAATTCTCTCTTCAACTTTAGGCAACCTTCTACTAAAAGACAAAGTACTGCACTTTGCTTAATGATTGTGTTCATTAATCTAATTGAAAGAGAGGAAAAAAAAAACTTCTAATTTCATGTTAGGTAACACTTAGCTGAAGTTCTTAATTCAACATTGCTCACTAAATGAGAACCAACTAACTATGCTTCAGGATTGATCAGATTTGTTCGTGTTTCTTCCCTAAGATAATTACTACGCTAAAAATATAAATTAATTAATATATAACTCACAAGGAAAAGTTTTAAAGAATATAGAAATTTTTAAAGAAAAAAAAAATTTAATTAATTAATAAAATGCTACAGAAGGAAAACAAATTATCGTTTTTTACGATATTGAATTTTGAATTAAGAAAAAAAAATTCTTTTTTTTTTTTTAATATTTAAATTAAACTCTTAAACTTATTTTTGAAAGTTATTTAATTGTAATCGTTTATATGATAAATTAATAAAAAGTAAATATATTTTTAAACTGAATTGTATTAAATGTTTATAAAAAAAAAAAAAAAAGATGTTTCTTTATAAATATTAAAAAATTAATCATACCAGCAATTATTTATCAACTTTTACCACACGAAATCTTTTTTTTTTTTTGTATTATAAATAAAATCATTTAATTTTTAATTTTTTTTATAAATTTTATTTTTTTGTTAACATATCAAATGAATAAAATTTTATAAATATGCAAAATAAAATATTGTTAAATAAAACTTTTAGAATTTTTCGATAAAAAATAATAGTCTCTCTAAACATTTTTTCTTCGTTTAATGTTAATAAATAAAATTCAATTAAATCATCTAGCATGCTTATAAAATTGGGTTTTCTTATATTTTATAATAAAAATACTCAAAACTGAATTCAGATTTTTATACAATTTCTTATTAACGGGAAATAAGATACACTAAACGAATAAATTAAATTTATAATAATGTCATTAATTGCGTTCTTCTCTGATTTTAATTTAATTAATTACTTCTATCCATTAGATAAATTTTTTCTCCTCGATAAGGTATGCAAGAATTTAATCTATTGTTAAAATTAAAAAAAAAGGATACTGTTAAAGGAATTTTTGAAATACTATCAATGCGAGTAATTTTGAATATTTTTTAAAATTTAATTTATAAAAATATAAATTGCACATTTATGCTTCTGCATAAATAAAAACGTAAATATGTAATTTATGTTTTTATCCTTGAATCTTGAGTATTTAAAGAGTAATGTCTAATAGAAAATAAACGAACTCATTAATTAAGATAATTCGATATACAGTACTATACTTGGTTTGCAGAAGAATTGCCATGGTGTAAACGTGTCTAGAATTCAATTATAGAAGGACTATCCCAAATATTGGAGCTAAACTTTGATTAAAATTCGAAAAAAAGCATAAAAGAAAACTTAATCTTCACACTTGTAAAGTTATGACACTAAAAAGGTTGCATCCGAAATGACCAAAAACTCCTCGTTTCTGATATGGTTCTTGTCTTTTCATCAACACAAAATCTATTCTTCTGATATCTTTTTCTTTCTTAAGTTTTAGTCAATCTAATCGTATCTTTCGTTTCATTTGCCTGTACTAAACTTTTGATCTACTTTGAATAGAGCATTCATTAGCTAATGATGGCAATCTTCAGTATTTCTTAGCCTATATGATGTCGAAGCACGTCAACTATTCTACATTTAATGAACGTTTAGAGGAACAGCTATAGTAAGACAAGACGTTAGAAGTCATTTATGACAGCAACAGCATTGACATTTTCCATCCAACACAGTAGATTTACAGAGAGATAAGAGGAGTGAATGCGAAGTATCATAGAAGCCCTAAAGATTAATGCGGTCTCTATGAGGTCTACTTAGATTTGACTTGAAGTCAAAGATGATATTCGGCCTGAGCGATTGATTTCTTCCTCATTTAAAAGAAGATATCTTAAATATATATATATATATATATAAAATGTATGAAACTTGACTCAAAATTTTTTGTAGACTCATTATAGAAAGTTTGAAAGAGAAATTTTCTTCACGTTGAACATTTCCTACATATAGTATATTAGTTCAATATATACCGATGAATAGAGAAAAAAATTCAATAACTATCACAGAAAAATAAAATAACCTTTTTCAACTGCAAAAACTCATTTATACAGAATATTTTTTTTTTTAAATTATTTTTAACAATTCTTAAATTTTTATTAGATGATTAATATTTTAATATATTCGTCCTTTACCGAATTCTGCATAAATTTCTATACATTTATAAAAATATTTTATAAAGAATAAAAAAGGAAAATATATAAATATGCAATTGCATTAACATATATATTGTAACAACAAGTTCCGCGTGATATAACCGATCGTAAATTAAACCGTCATGCCATATAAATATTTAGTAACAATGAATTTAAGTTTGGAATGGATAAACTGAAGCTTATTTGAATTGAATGCGTTTGCAGTTAGATTAAAAGATAAAGTGTTAACTTATAGTGAGTGTTTCAAAATTCGCCACTAACTTTTCAAATTGGAAAAATCCTATGAGGATGAACAGTTTGGAAGTTTCTCAAGTACTTAATACATAACTTATTGCTGTTTTTTTCTTCCTACAAAATGTGATTCTTGGCATACAATATTTTTCCTTAACGAAAAATAAAGAAAAATATTCTAATTTTTACTCTTTTAAACATAAAAAAAAATATAGAGGTTTTTTATACATCGAGATAAATGATATATAAATAAAAATTAATCTTTAAAAATTACGTAGTACGAGTAGAATTTTATTTATGTTTATATTAATGCTGTAAACAATATTTAAACAGTTATTAATATTAGTTTTCGTGTATATAATATTTAAAAATTATAACAGATATCGGAAACAATATAACAATAAGTTAACGCATGCTAATAATGTGTAACGTTTATTATTTATAACGTAAATTTAGTATTGTTTATGATGGCGTGAACAACATTTAAATAATGAAGTAATAAAATTTAAAAAGCTTATTAAATATGGTTTCAACTTTATTCAAATTTCCATTCTAGAGAGAAAAATTGTAGTTTATAATTATTTATAAAAGAAAACGGCAAAATTTCAATTAACACCGTGTCTAGAGTGCAAGTGCAAAAGTGCCATTGCTTCCACTCTACGAGCATACATTCCGTTTCCGAAAAACAATTAAGGTTTTCCTTGGATCGTCTTTTTTTTTTTTTCTTCCTTCTTTTTTTTTATTTCCGTTTTTTCCGCGTCTTGCCATCTCACAAATTACTTCAAAACACTCTAGATATTGAAAGCTAAATACGATTTGTTTGTACGTAGGATATTAAGCCAGAGGTTATTAACGTACTGGTCGTCATTTACTTAAAAAAAAAGTAGAATTCTTTCAGCACATGCTAGTCGATAACATTCATAACTACTTTAAAAGAAAGACTAAAATGAATTCTGGAAAAGAAGTCTGACTTACCTGCTTTACTTTGCATAAATAATTATGAAACTATTTTACTAATGGAACTTTTTCCATTTATTTATTTTTTTTTCTTATTCTGTATATACATATATATATATGTGTATATATACTGTACATATGAACATGAATATAAATCATTTATATCTTCGCATCTGCGTTTCTTCCTTTAGGAAAAAATAACTCAAATATGTATGTTTTTTGATTTATTTCATTACTATAACCAGGCTTTTTAAAGCAATTTTCTTTTTTTTTTTTTAACGAACGTATTATTCTCTCTTGTAAGTTTGTATTTGTTTAAATTATTTCGATTGAAAAAAAAGAGTATAAAGTGCAACGAGTATCAAACTGAAGGATATACCGTCAAAAGGACTAAAACCAGATGACTGTACTTAATACAAAATGAGTCTATTAAATCGATTATAAAGAACATGTTTATCTTATTCTTTAATGCTCATCCTACTTTGACAACTTTAACGATAATAAATGAACAGTTTTAAGCCGTAATTACTCAATAAAATATAACTAAACGTCTTATGTCATGCTTCAGTTTTAATGACAGCACTTAAAAAAATAATAATAATAAATTATAAGAAAAGATGATACAAATGTTATCATCTAAAAATCGACCAAATTTTTATCTTTATTTTATTTATCTATTCAATTGTTTGTTTTGTATTTCGTACAACTTGTTCGTGTTGTTTGTTATATCCAAATCCATCAAATTTATATGTACAAAAATAAAATGAATAATTCGACATTAAACAATTTTACAATATACATAAATCATTATTTTTATTTATGTTTTTATAATAATTATAATTAATTAGTTTCTGTAAACAAGCCACTAATCTAGATTGGGATTAAGATGTAGTATTTTCAACAAATAATAACAATACGAATAAGTTATAATAATCACTTTAATTAATTATTTTCCCCCTTTTAAAATTTGTATTTGCAGAGAAAAGAAATTTTATTCTGTTTGTAAGAACATTAATATATTCATTAAAATTTTTAAGTATCTTTAAAAGAACGGTGTTTCATTTAAATAGAAAAGGATATAAATTTTTTATTCAGCAGAACATCAATAATGAAAGTAAAAAGTTCGCTATTACCGAAAGGTCGTCATTTGCTATTCAACTGAAATGTGATAAATAGTCCACTTTAAATATTTCCATAAGTATTTGACGAGAAAAAAAGAAAAAAATAATAAAAAAAAAATAATAATCTTTAATATTATATGATTGATTTTATTTCCCTCCTCTAAATTTCATTTTTTAACAACCGTTCTAAATAGGATAGATTAGTATAGAGAATAAAGAGTGTATCATTATAATAATCAATTATATTGATTAATATCTCATTTTCTAATTAAAATTTATTACTTTTTCACGAAATGTTCGATCATTTATCATCTTGTTAAGGCATACCTACGGTAATTTCTACCTATATATAGCTGAGATTATTGATAAATCTCGTCGAGTTTTGGTTGTTTTAAGTTAAAAATCTTCTTCGTTACGGACGTCAAGTTATTACTGTTTTATGCTTTAAGATAAATCAATATATTCTTTACCTTTTATTTTTTCATTATTAGATTAAATCTGACATTTGGTTATACTTGAATATATTAATTTTTTAGCGTATAGGTCTCTAGAGAATGATTCATTCTGCTAGGCTATGTAATCGTATTTTTCTGAAACTGTTGCACTTCTGCTGATTTATGTCATGGAATAAAACTTTATAGGTTAATTTTTCGTGTTATGGTCCTGGTCGAAGTAAAATAAAACTCATTTAATATTATAAATTTGATGAAAAAATCAACATTCTATGATTAACTTTTTTATTATAGTTGATGTCGTTTATTTTCAATGCAAACAGAATTGCGTGCATTTTACAAGGCCTCATATTTTTCCAATAATTTTTGTTGAGAAATTTATTAATACAGGTTTAGATAATATTAAAATATGTTATTGGTATATGTTTAAAGTCCTTATTGTCTACCAAACTGCTTCACTAAGAAGATTATTGATCATAATACCGAGTATTAAAAGGTCAGAGAGAATTTAGAGATATGTTACGAGCTTATACGTAAATTTTTAAAAGAAAGATGTCTTCTCACAAAATCTTATTATAAATTTTAAAACTTTATTCATAATAAAATTTTATTTTCAATTCACTTTCACAGAATTTCCACTCAATTCTGTATAGCCTTAAGCTAAAATTACGCATAAACTTCACGGATATGATAATTAATCAAGCATTTTATGAATGCTGTATTCAAAGGAATATCCAGGTTTTCTATAAGAAAACCTGGTGCGTCACGTTAATTAATCAAAAAATAAATAATACTTTTTAATAACTTCAAAATTAAATTACAAAAACCGTTAATAATTTACTTAATATATGAAATCGAATTATTTTCTGTTTAAAATACAATTTAATTAAAAAATTAAAGCTGATCCAAATACAGAATAAACTAATTTAAACTGAAAAAAATGAAATAAATAAATGTTATTACTCGTCGATCTTGTATTTTTGTTTGATATATTGATATATCAATGAGCAAAATACGTCGAGTTCATTCATCTAAATATCAAGAGTACTTGCTATCAAAGAAAAAAAGAAAGAATGCAATCTATGGTTGGTTGTCATGCGAGATGTGGAAAAATCAGGCAGATATGTCTGCCAGTTTGGAGTTGAAAACTCAAGAGAATTTGTCACTCTCAACCAGTGCAGTTGAACAGACTGTACCTTGGAACCAATAAGTTGCATGCATAGATCGATTTGTCCTGGAATGAACAAAGTATGAATTCTGTGGGGAAATCTGTCAAGTTTGGCAGACATTCAAAAAAGTAAAATAGAAGAATTTTTTTTTTTTTTTTTACTAGAAGAGATGCACTTTTAAACGGTAACGTTGATTGTAATTGAAACGAATACAAAGTTTTCTAAGCAATAACGGAATGTTTAGAAATACATTAAATCATGGTATAAAAAAAAATTCTTCAAAATAATTACTTTACCTAACATTTTATAATAATATTCACACAAGACTCAGTTTTCCACTAATTTACGCGACGGTTAATAACGTAAACATATAATAATTACTACACTAGCTGTTTAGAGAAAATTAAACCATTTATTTTATTATAAAATACATATATTCATATGTTAATCACAGATTTTGATCTCATAATTCATGATTCATGCACGCTTCTCTTCTATAGAAAGCTGTATCGAATTTACTATTTTCGCTGAAGAGTTTCTGGAATTAAATCAGTATCGATTTTCTCGCTTGAGATTAATTGTATAAAAATAAACCATTATTGGATCAGAAATAGCATAAACAAACATTAATAATAAATGATATTTACTAGCATGAAACGGCGAATACATTAACATGTTGCCAAAACTAAATAGACTGGAGAGATTGGTAACTTCACAAATATTTAACCATATGTGGTTATTGGACATCTGCCAATGAAGAAAAAGGTCAAAAACCTAATGAAAGTCACTATCAACAGCGATTTTGTAGAAAAAAAAATGAAGGCAGTTAATGACTATGATCTAGTTTTCGACCATAACTTATAAACTTCCATAATTAATACAAAATTGTATCGGAAGAAAAATTGATATTGGTTGTAAATTAAACTTTTATTTTAAATAATATTAAACAGAATTAAACAAGATGAGATTTAAGAAAGTAAAAGTGACCTAATTTTAAAATAAAATCAATAGTAAGATGCAATAAATGAGATTACATCAGTGAATAATTACTAGATAAGAATTAGAAGTAATTAGATTTACTTAAAAGTTTAAACAGAAAATTAAAAAAATGTGCTTGTGTAGTACGGTATGTTTCTGCAATATTTATTTAAATTAGTATTCTTTACTTTTCGTTCTTTTTTAGCTGTCAAACAGTATTACGAAGCTCAAGTTTATGATGTATTTGTTACAAGAGGAAATACTGCAGTACTACAATGTCACATTCCAAGTTTTGTAAAAGAATACGTTTCGGTTACTTCTTGGATTAGAGATGACGGATTGATTATACAATCAGATACTATATCAGGTAAAATATTTTTTTATTGTTTAAATATTTTATATTGGATTATCATATTAAGCTTAATTTTTAAAATATTTAAAAAGCATTCGCAGATATTGGATATATTTCTTATATCACATTTAGACTTATTTTTTTAATCGTTCACTGTGTGTTAAAGTAAACTCAAATTTTTTATTTTATTATTCTTTATCATATTCTTATATATTATAAAAAAAGATAATACAATATGTTAATACAAAGCACAGTAAACATGAATAAGTTTCGTGTTCCATCAAACAACTTCCATTCACGAAAATAATTCCATACATAAAACATTAAAAATAATTAACGCATAAATGCCATTAAATATGATTAACATTGATTAAGAAAAAAATGCGTAAAAAATATTTCTTCTTGTAAATTTTTATACCTTTTGTAATTTTTTTTTACTATCGGTTTTCTTATTTATCTCCGTGAACCTGCACAAAAGACGTTCTACAACATAACAAAATAGCATCATCACCTTTCTGTATAGATTCAAAACATGATAATAGATAAAAACCAAATTTAAAATTCCGTTCGATCGCCTCATACACGAACGAGTTGGCTTTACAGGAATTTATAAAAGAGGAAAAAAAATTCCTTGTTTTTCGGGTCATAAAAATATATTTAATAGCTTTCTAGAGATTTTATATAAAAGGTTTTTTTTTTTAGATATATAACAGTAATATTTATAGTTGTGATTTACTATATTTTTATATTTTAAAAACATTCATCGAGTTAAAAATAAATAATATGTCAATGTTTTATCAAATCGATAATAACCATCCGAGAATAATAAAAATATATTTTGATACTCACGTATATTTGTAGTCTATTATTTACGATTTCTGGTGATTTCTCAACAGTTTGCTATAATTATTATAATGGCTACATAAGTTAAATTTATAACTTTATTCTTCTAACATTCAATGTTCGTTTGCCAAGGAATTCTCCAAGTGAACATTAATTTAACAATAACAATTACTCAATTATTCAAAACATAAAGTAGCTTTGTTAAACGTGAATCTTTTCCGAGTATCTCTAGTCGTTGATACATATTGCGATTCTTATCATAATTCGTGATTCACATCTGGAAACTATCGTAGAATCTGGAAATGTTTAATGCACTATATTCAATCGCCATCTTCTATTTTTGATATAAAGTATTTTTTTTATTCTAATAAAAGTACCGTATGTTATATTTATAAATTTTCTCTAAAATTTTTCTCGAAAATCTAAACTTTAACTAGAAAAAGAATGTCAGACAAACACCTTTGTTAAAATGTTTGTTTAGCTTTTATTTGACGTTTGTTACATAAACTTAAAAGCGCTTTTATAAAAGGCTTTTGTTGGATATTTTATAAATAAAAAATTCTTTTCACTTTACTTATTTTAAAAAAAATTTATTAATAAGCTATATTAAAAAGTTTTATATTGTTAAACCGAACTTGATTCCACAAAGAGAGGAAAACAAAAAAAAAAGGTGCTATTAATGAAGCAGAACGGCAGTTGTTACGAAGTCTGGTAACAAGGACGTAAATGGTTAGTCCCTGAAAGGTAGTTCTAAATAGCTTAATTATACCAACAGATTTCGTTTTTTTCTCCGCCCAAACGGCTGAGAAAAACTGTTAACTTTTTATAATCATTGTTACAATATGGAAGAGGATGCTGAACAGATTATCCTGTTAAGAAAAATTTAGAACAGCTTTTAGTGCTTAATAACGATATCCAATTCGTATAATTATGAATGTTGAGTTATAAAAATCTATGAAATTGTGCAGATAGGAGTAGACATTCTAAACGTTGTTATATGCTTGCAAAAGCTGTACAAAATGGCTTGGCTTACAAATCGATATTTACTTCTCCGCTTTAAGCAGAAAATGAATACATTTTAAAAAAATATATTTGAAATATATTTTATGTTTCAAATATGCTTTACAAGATTTAAAGTTTAAAACAAACTTAAGTAGATTGGAGCAAAGTAATCGATATAAGGCATTATAGTATGTTTATATAGATATTATAAAGGATTTATAATAACAGGACTTGGGTTATAAACATAAGCTTATATTCGATCATAATATTTGTGATTTATTATAATCTGTTATTCAACTGTGCAATCGGAATTAAGGTCAACGCCAATTCCTAGATAACTATTCTAACAAGTCATATATAATTCTGGAAAGAGAAAATTCCGATTTATAAACGAATGTTATTACAGTTTAGTAGTTTTCAGTTTTCGTTTGGAGGAAAATATTAAAAAAATTTTGTTTTTTTACATATTTCGGATATTTGGATTGCTTTGAAGTAGAAAATTTTCCAGATGAATATTTTCAACTTTTAATATCTCTCGAGAATTAAAAATCTTTTAAAATTTAATAAGTTATAAATTAATTAAATTTCGATTATAAACAAGAAAATTAAATCAGAAACATTCTTGTTTAAAACGTGAAAATAAACAGAACGAATGAATGAAAATATTCGAAAATTTTAAGAATTTTTCAATAAAAATATTCAATCCTTCGTAAACTATTTTTAGCCATATATTATTATATACAACATAGTAAATAGCTGAAGTATATATAAAGTTATGCCATATGAACTTCAGCACGTAAATAATATATCACCGACTTCATAAAGTAAGCGTGATATTTCACGAAAGAGGATTGCTAATATCGCAAAAATATAGCGATACAGCAAAATATTGACTAGCGATTTTCAAAATATAAAACTAAAAAAAATAAAATAAAATAAAATCATATACAGTATAAAATTTATACATTATTCAAAAAATAAATTATTATGTACAGTATATGCAGAGACTAGACCGAAAATCATTCTATTTAACGCATAAATATTTTAATAGCTTATTATCTAAAATATTAACATTATTTAAAATTAATTCACAAATAACATCATAATAAAAATAGCATTTATTGCTAGAAATGACCGAAAGTAATTTTATTTTATTTTTCTCCAGATAATAAAACTCGATGGATTCGTAAGTATATTAGTAATAAATTTTAAGCGCATTTTTTTTTTTAATGAGAAATAAACGAAAGAAATTTGATGATAAATTTCCAAATTTATAACTAACGAGGGAAATTTTTGAAATTATATAGGGCCTATATATAATATCTTCAAAAAGAAATAGCTAAATATTAGAAAGAAAAAAAAATTCGGAAATAAATGTGGTAATAAAATATAACTATTGCCTATATCAATTTAGAACAGGAGTGCTATTTGATTGTATCAATAGTACCCGTGTGCCAAATTGAAAATGGAGAGCTCATGTTCTTTTTTTTTCTTTTATTCTATTTTATATACCACTATAAGAACTTAGCTTCAACCGGAACTTAGTGTTTCCTTCTGATACTTCTATTAGGAGTCGCATTCAGTGCTTTTTTTTTTTAAGTTAGTATCATTTCTATCAGAGTGCCATTCCAGTTTTTTCATCTACCGGAACTTTAGTAAACTTGTCAACATACGAAATTCATACATTGTATAACTCACATCTTATGGCTGAGTGCTGAAAGCTGTACAAGTTGCACGACTATCTGCGTGTAATTTTTACTACTAGGAATTTATTTTTTATTTTTATTTTTTTAAGTTTTTATTACTCTCGGATATATTCGATAATTATCAAAATGAGTTTATCTTCCAACCATGCATGAATTTAAAAGTTCACAGTAGAAAATCAATATAATAAGCTTCAAAAATTGAACTTTGCTTTTAGTCAGTTGGAAATTTTTCTGACCCGGGGCTTAGTTTGCAATTTGTTCGTTTAATATCTGCCAACGTTCAATAGATAGCAAGAAGTGATACCGTCTTTTCATGCAATCTTTTCAGGCAATAGTGTAATTTAAATGAAACTTTATCTCGGAAGGAAGGAAAAAAAAAAAAAAAAGATTTTTGGATACGATCCACCAAAATTAATACAGGTACAGAATTGATTTATATTTCTTTCCGAGCAGTTTATTGGAAGAAATATAATTTTTTATGGATTTAGTTATAAAGAAAAGAATTGCAGGAGAAATCCCGAAAATTCAATCCACTAAACGAATCAGATTTCATTTAGAAATCTTCAAAAACAATACCTTATATCTTAAATAAAAAATTAAATAAACCTGTCATTTTTTTTCAAGATGGCGGACTGCACATTTTAAAAACATCTCTAAATCTTTAACGCTTTAATTCTTTATAGAAAATGCATTTGTCCATAAGTCATTATAGTTGTTTTAATAGGAAAATGATACAAACAGCATATTTTTATAAAAAATTACAGGAGAATAACATATGCTATATAGCGCAACTGGAAGACTTGTAAGTGCTTCAATAAAATTTGTAAAAAGACAGAAAAACAAAATTTCTCACCCATATTTAAAACAAAAAATTTTGTTATTATAATTTGACATTTCCTCTTCGGCTATTTTTTTTTTAAATTTTTGTTTTCTTGTCGTATAAATTTAAATATAGTATATCCATTTTTTTAAATATAAAACACGAAAGTTTCTACCGAAACAGCATCTTATGTAGTCTACTCTTGTAAAAAAAAAAATAAGGCATGAAAAAAGTTTTAATAATGCAAATGGAATATCGGAAGTGGTTTGCATACAAAAATAAAAGTTTATTTTAAAAAATAAAAGAAATACATAATTTATAATTTATTTTCTTTTTAAAGGTTTTTCGGGTAATTTAATAGAAGACAAATTTAATATTTTTGGAAAATTTATTCAATGGCAAAATACGTCTTCAAGTTAATAAAACAAATTTATATATATATAATTTAATTAAAATTAAATATCAAAATAATTAATTATTCAGATTAAATGTTATAAATCCTATTAAAACTTCCACATTTAATTTTTATAATCAATTTAATTAAATATTGTTAAAAATCATTGTATTTTGTAAGAATAATTAAAGAATAAAACATGTAAATATTATGAAGAGAATATTAATTTAATTTTGGAAGAAAGTAAGATTATTATGTTTAAAAATCTTATTAAAATAACATCCGATACTAATTCTATAGAGAATAACAGTGTAAGCTTTCACTAGATTTTTCTAGCGTATACATTTTTACTGAAGACCGGTCAAGTTTCATCAATATTTTAGCAGAAATAACTTAAAAATTTAATATATATATATATATATATTTTTTTTTTAAATTTAAAATTCAATATTAATATTTCAATGCAAAAATCTTCTTTAAATTTTAGCGTATTCGTATGATTTATATCAGTTTTATAAAATTATAAAACAAATATATATATATATTTATAATTAAAGCAGCGAAAAAAGCATTTATTATATCAAAAAAAAAAAAAAAGTAAACCGAGATGACAAGATTGATTATTCAAAATTCAAAAATAATTCTGACACAAATTCTGTTCTATCGATAAAGATATAATTAAAAAGTCTCATTAAAAAAAATTTTTATCCGGTGTCATACTCAATTTAATTTAGGAGCTTGTGTGTTTTGATTGATCACCTATAAATTCTTAAAAACTTATTTAAGTTAATCAATCACTATATATTACGGTCATTATCAAGATTGCAATTTAGAAAAGAATGAATAAATAAGAAGTGTTTATAAATTTAAAATTATATTATATTTCTTACTAATAATAAAAAAAAATTTATATCAGAAATCAGATTTCTTATCTTTCAAACGAGAATTAATTTTTCGGTTTTGAGAAATTTTTATCATAAAATATAATTGAAGTAAAAATAATAACAAATAGTATGTGGTGAATATTTATTTATGATAATTGTAGAAAAAAATATATTTATATATATAGGGCCTATATATATATTTTTTATCCTAAAATAATGTATAATTTGTGAACTTTTATTGTTTTATATGCAATATTTTTCAAAACGTTTTAATAGTTTTGAATTTTAGACACAGTTTGCCATCATCCAAGATACATATTTTGATTGATGGCCGACACAACTCTTAAAAATGCTTATTTAGGTTAATATATGGCCATCGATTTAGGTTATTATCATGAGTATGAATAAAATCTGACAAAAAAACTTGATATTTATAAATTTAAATAAGCGTGAGATATATATAATGCAGTGGCAGGAACAAATTTTCCGATTCGAAGAGACTCGTACTAAAAATAAATCAATTTTTTTTTTTTTTTCCTTATGTTCGAGAGTCATATATATCATTTTACATCATATGCCAACACTATTTTTCTTTTCTTTTATTCTTTCTTATTGGCTTTGTTATAGCTGTAACCCGATTTTACCTTATAATTTATATGTTGTTTAACATAATTACTAACCAATCGATCATCGATCGATGAATGCATTTATTAAATTCATTTTGCCAATTACGTTATCGATTAAGGAAGTATGCATCTTGAATTTTCTGTTTTATTTTTGATTTTTAGAATATATTTGTGTCAAGGAAATTCGTGTTTTACCTTTTCCTTTTCATTATCTCAAGTTTGTGTATTAACGTTTTACGAAACTAATTAGTTTTTAATCCCTAAGATTAATAATATTTAAGACGAAATTGAATTCCGATATTTTATCCATATCAAGATGATTAATTTTATCCGATATACTTTCGCTATATTTATGACAACTCATTTAAACGCTTCTCTAAACTTGGAAGCAATATTAGGATTTAGATGATTTCGAACAGTGTATATATCACGTTTAAAATATTTCTACGGTTTGTCAAAATTTATTAAAATGTCTATCGATTAAGAACATTATCTTGTACGATGTTGCTTCGATGAATAATGTAAAGTTTATGTAGTATTTAGCAATACAGTTTTAAAATACCTTCAGGTAAACTGTCAATAGAGTTAAAATTTTAAATTTCTGCTTATGGTAAAATATACGGAGTGTGTAGTTTGCAACTTCTTTTTTTTTTTTTTATCTTTTAGTTAAAATTTCTTTCTTTCTTCGTGTTTGGGAATTCTTTTAAAAAATTTCGGACCATAACTCATCGCTTTTTCTTAATATTTACTTGAATAAGATGAAGTTTTTTCGAGGTTCTCATTGAAAATTGTCTAGCGTTTTCGAGTTTGGTAGCAAAATTTTTCATTTTTTAAAATTATTTTTAGACTATATTTTATTTTTATATCCGGAAGAATAAACGATTTAGAAAGAATCGATTTTGTTCACTCGATTTGAACAAAAAAAGTAAGCGAGGTTTTTAGTCAGAAAATATCAAAATTTTCACGCTGTTTTATATTAAAACAAAATTTAATTATGTTTTAATTTGATGCAAAATAATGAATTTACGATATTTACGAAATTCATATTAGTTTACTTCCGTTCAAATTTAATACTTGTTTTTTAACCCCTTATAATTAAACATAGTCATGCATTATTGTTAAGCAATATCGAACAATTTTAATCCTTTATATACTCGAATCGGTCGAAATCCTCTTATCCCGTTTAAATTCAGATTTACTGTATTCTATTCCTCGATAATGAATCGCTAGAATTTGCAAACGCTTTCTACTACAATAATTGTAAATTATGGTAAATTGTTGCATGGAAATTGGAATTGCACTCGTGTTAGTTTGCTATTCAGCTTCTTGGCTACGACTAAAATCGATAAAACCCTTGATATTTATTAAATCTATAAACATATCGATTTTATTCTTCACAAACGAAAATTACTAACCAAGTTTTAACTCGATTTAAATCGTGGAATTATTATTGTAATTATTGCACTTTAATTCTTCCATGGATTTACTACAATTCAAAATTAATTTTATAAATTGTTTAAATCTCTGATGTATTATTTCTGTCTTTCTTCACCGATAAACAAACAGTTGTAAATAAAGTTTTCTCTGAATTGAAGTGCATAAATTAATCAAAACTCAAAAATAGTTTCTTCAATATATATATATATATATATATTGCGAAAACATATTTTACAACGGAGATGAGAGAGTGACGGAAGAGCAGAAGGGAAGAGAGGAAAAAAATAAAAAAAAAACATACAGGAAATTGCCAATTCGGAAAAACTTGGATGTGCATTTACAAAATCCATAATACAGACAGCATCCCAAATCAAATTTCATAAATGTAGAAGTGTATTAAAATTTGAAATACAATCTGTAAATGTAAAATTTTACTTTCCAGATCTTACAAAAATGAAGAATTAAAACAAATAAGCTTTTATATAAATATGCATATTTTAGAAGTAGTTGCAGTTGCTCCTATAACGAAAATAAATTATTAATGATGAAAAATATCATGTTTAATGCTTTTTATTTTATTATTTTTTATTCATATATATATATATATATATATTGTTTATGTGTATATATATATAAACAACATATATTTATAAAAATACAGTTTGTTGTTCAACTTTATATAAAAAGAAAATACAGTATTTGAATTCAATTTTTAAACGTTCAATAAATAAAAAGATAAGTATATCATTTGCTTTTTTTCTAAAAAATATATAAAATATAACGGTTTATACAATTTTTAGATGGTAGATAAGAATCATTTAGAAATTATTAATAACTTTTAGAGTTTTTTAAATGTTTGCCAATATTTTTATTTATTTTTTAATCTTGATTATTAATGTATATATACATTATATTACTTTTAAATATAATATATAAGTTTACCTAATTAAATTAATTATTATAATATATATAAATCATTGATAAGTATTATTATTATTATTATTAGAAAATAATAGAAAAAAATTATTATTAAATAAATATAAAATAAAAACATTACTTTTGTAAATATATTTATTTTATACATTTTATAGATTTAAATATATAGTTTATGTATATCGTTATGGGATCTCACTGAACTCTTATAATAAATAAAATCGAAAATTTCTCTTATAAAATATGTCCAGATCATTACGTAGAATTTGGTTATTCCTGGGATAAGAGAATAATCCCTGGATGATTTAGATTTACTTAAAAAAAAAACTGTTAAATAAAAAAATGGTGTTGATGCTGTTTATTATTTACGTTCTGTTATTTTAGTTATTAAATTAGAAAGTCTGGAGTCGAATAGAAAAAGAAATCTGTAGATAAGTAAGATATGTAAATAATAAATTTCCTAAAATAACGTTTCGAAGTATATTTTAGCTAAGCTAATTATAATTTGAATAACACCATGATTATTTTTTTTTCATATTTAGAAAATAAGAAAATTACCTACAAAGTTTAAAATTATTTTTTATGCAAAGAAATATTTTAGTTATTTTTTAACTAAATTCATTTTTTTTTATTCTACTTATGTGAATTTGAAGCAAAGTTTTAAATAAGCAGGAAAGAATTGAAGAAACCATTATTATATCTTATCCAAGATTTTTTTTTATTCTGGATTATTTTAAATATATGGTCAAATTTTCAGATTTTTATTAGTAAAAGTTATTGTTATAATTTCAGCAATTTTCTAATTTTTATAATTAAAATAGAATTTATCACGGAAATAACTTCTGTACAAATTTGATTATTAAAATGCATTAAGTATAGTATTTTATATGGGCTGTTATAAGTTAATATTCACGTTTATAAATAATATAGAAGAATATTTTTAGTTCTGAAGTTTCGTGTTATCAGAAAAAAACGTAAAAGAAAACAAAAATACAATAGATTGAATATATATATATATGAAAATTTATTCTCAGTCAGATTTCAGTTTTGTTCCTTCAAGTTTTGTTTAAGTTAAAATATAAAGTCGACGATATAGGAATACATCAGAAAGAAAAACCGAAATTTTCGTCTATTTATAATTCTAATTTTATTTCTAGTTTATGTGAAACTTTTCAGTTATAAATATTTTACATATTCCAAGTTAATTTATCTCATAATCAATAATTAGTAAATCTTACATATTTTGAAAAATATTAACACTTTAAAACTATTTTCCTTTCGGCGATATAACCAAAATTCTACTCATTGAGTATTTACAAATTCAAATTTTTCTCTTCACGAAACTTTCTACTAATATGTATTCAAATTATTCTGGAAACTTAAGAGAATATTTTAAGCTAATATTTCAAACGTTAATTAAATATAATTAATTAATTAATTTTAGAAATTTTAAAGTAAATAGGTGTTGAATTATTAAAGAAAAATTAAAGTGTAACTTAGTTATTTGAATGTCTATTTTTCGTTAATCACGTCTCATCCGAGAATTACTCCCTGAAGCCATATTGAGAAATTGTATATTGATTTTATATTCTTCAAATGCAAATAGAATGAAATGTCACTTCTGTCAAGATTTCAATTCCCTAGATCAACGCTTTCCAATTGCATAAATTTTGGTGGTTGCAGGTATAAAATATTTGCATTCTTGTACAGTATACACTTATATATAGATGCTTTATTCTTATCTTTAGTATTCTTTAGTATTTTTATGGAATAAAAGATATATTTTTAATAATAGTTTTATATATTTAAGAAAAAAAAACACACATATTTATAATATAAATTTTCATGCCCACAAAAGAAAATATTTATATTTCGTTTCAATCAAAAAATCCTTAAAAGAAATTTAAACTGTCAAGAGTAGTTCTAAAGTTTATATCGAAATATTTCCTCTATACTTATTATAGTATTACATCTTTTGATATATTAAAAATTTTGGACAATTTAAATGTGTTTTTGAGATCTGTTGTCGTAAAAGAATATTTTATGTTTCATCCGGTTTGTTTACTCTATTGAAAATTTTATTGTTGAATAAAAGAAATATTATGTGATTTATAACACGAATTTTAATAGTATATAGAAAATGCCATCAATTTCTGTGTTAAAACTTATTTATTATTTCAAAACCGATCATAAAAACGAAGTAGTCATAATAAATAACCTTATACATGATTTCAGTTAATTTAATGAAAATATTACGACTGGAAAGAATATACAAGATGAAAAAAGTTCGCTATTATAAGTTTAAAAAAAGAAACATATTACACTAAAGTTTGGCCATATTGAAGATATGGCCGATTTTTATAGGAAGGTTTTTGCGCGATTTAAATCGAATCTTTGCTATAATTTTATATCATAACTGAACGATCTAATTTATAGACGTTAGAATTGTAAAGCATTTATTTTACATTCTAACTCAGTCCCGAGATTCAATAATGAGGAATTTCGATCGCAATATGCTTAAAAAATCACATTGATATGCAAATTATATCCTAAAAAAAGCGATTTAATATCGAAATGTCTCATAAAACCTAAGGGCATATAGAAATATCATTACATTTCGAAAAGACCAGAAGCCAAAATGTCGTCGAAGAGCTCACAAAATCTCTTCTTCACATATCCATCTTTCTGCTGATATCTTTTAAATTTCAACCATATCTCCTTAAGGACAGAAAAATGAAGTCTGTAAAAAATATTTCAGAATTGAGATTTTTTAACCACAGTTCAAAATTCGATTCATATATATATAGATCTAAAAACATTGTTATCTGTTTTATCAAAAAAATAATAATAATAATTAATATTCAAGATATGCATACTTGATAGGTTTTTTTTTAATTTTAGCATGCGATATTTTGATTTCACTACTTGCACAAAGAAACTTAAGGATTTTAATTATAGAAAGAAAATAATATAAAAATATTAATACTGTATATAATATTCGATTCTTAATATTATGCAGTACAAAAGATGTGGCTGTAAAATATTCAATTTCCTATTCTTAACTGAATATCGAAAGTAAATATGAACTTTAAACGAGAACATTTTTTAGAGAAACTGTTTTGGAATGAGATTTTTCGCTTCTAACGATCGTGAATGCTAATACCTACAGAAAAGCATTAGATAATAATCTACGGAAAACGACTGACTTAACATAAGGTTCGCTTTATGAAGAAAACCATTCTACGTAAGTTAAAGAATTAAATTTTGTTTTTTTTAAGAAAAAAACAATATTATGCAGTTTCATTTTTATGGAATACGTTAATAAATAAGTTTAAAAATCTAAATTTAAAATAAATCTCGGAATATTTTCTTAAATATTTTAAAATTATATACGACAAAAAAATTTCGAATCTGTTTTTCTGAAAATTAAATCGCACTGAATGGTTTTTCGTGCTAAGTCGATGATAATTTTTTTATGTGAAGCACTATATTAAAAAAAAATTTGGCCGAAAATTACTTTTATTTGCTAAAATTTCACTACTTTCGCCATCGATCGGATCAATCTTTTTTTATATATCGTATTTTAATGTTTATCAATGTAAACACTTTACTAATTTTGCTATCCTTTAAAAAAAAAATAAATATTTTCTATATAAAAAATAGATGATAATGAAGCGTTTCGAATATCTTAAGAACTTAAACAAGATTATTATAATATAAAATTTATCAAGTTTCTGCTCAAATTTAATTAAATGGTGTTCAAGCTTAAATCCTATTTAGAGCATTAAGTGTGTTATCTGCTATAATTAAGAGAAATTTTGAAGTACAGTAATTGTTTCATATTCCATTATCTCAATTTCCATTTCAATAACTGCTTAGAAGACTAGGTTATATGTTGGAATTTTATGTAATTAATCATGGAATAAATATTTATTAAATTACTAATTCCTCCTTTTCCAGTTTATATTTAAATGTTTCTAACTGCTTATCCTCATTTTTCAGTACTTTAAACATTTTATATAAATCCGATAAAATTAATTAATTGACAGCGATGAAAATTCTAAACACCAAATAATTTGTTGCCAACAAATTTCAGATTTCGAAAAATATTAAGAATTATTAGAAGTTAACATTCTTCAAAAGTAATGCATGCTTATTTCGGAGACTGTTTTAGACATGTTTCGTTTAGTCTACTTATCAAACGTCACTAGATAAATGACAGAGGTGACATTTAATTACAAAATTTTCTGGTTTGTTATTTCTCTCTATTGAATTCTGATGTCACCCATCATTTATAATAAATCGTACACAATATCCTTCGAGCGTATCGCTGTTACAAACAAAAATTAACTATGTTTCATACGTCACTTCCCTCATCTCTTATCAATTTAAAAATATCGTAGTGACGAATTTTAAACTTAAAAGTATGCCAAAGACTTGGCATTATAGAACTCTTGGAAATTTTGAAGGAGCTAGAGAAAGAGAGAGAGACTGACAGTAAAGAATACTAGAAAAATATAGAAAATTTAAGATTGCAATAAAACTAGCTTAAAATGAAAGCTTTCGTACATATATCAGAGTTTTATGATTCGCTAGGGTAAAAGCTATGTTTACAATAAATTTCTGAACGAAAATATCTAACAGTTGTAAGGATATAACTCCATATTATATCATATATCTTTATAAAAGTATCATACATTATTGGAATATTAAAAATATTTAAATTGTTAATATATTTTTTATAATGATTGCAAATATATCAGTTATTCAAATTAATAGAAAACAATAATTTAAATACATAAAAATTATATAAATATTTACCCTGTATAGAATCTAAATACATAAAAATAACTTAGAAAGCAATATTTAAAGTTTTCAAAATTATATAAGCTTATAAAAATTTATTATTAATAATAAATTCAGTCAGAAAAATTTTATAAAATTTGGTATGAATTAAATGATGTGATACACGATATTAAACTATAATTATATTAAGATAGTATTATAAAAATACAGAAATTACGACAGTTTATTCGTGTAAATTAAATCTGGGAAACATTCAAGTTTGGAAAGATTATCGAGATAATGTTCAAATTAGCTAATTACTTGATGCTAATATATACAAAGAATTTCAATTAAGGGTTTTGTTTTATAAAAATGACCGTGAACAAATCTTAACCTATGCCAAATCTTGCTTACATGAAAATGATCCTTTAATACTGGTTTTTCATTAACTTCCGCATATTTGAATCTTAATTCTTCGGTAATTTATCCGAAAATCCAAAACAACATAAAATTTACTCGAAAGGAATTATAGCTGAATTAATATTTTTCATTTCTTTATTAAAAATTAATATTCGCTATGTTTTAATGAGGTAATTTAACAAAGAGAAGTATTTTCGAAATTTTCTGTATTTTCACAATTTTATTATTTAAATTATACGTGGCGAATAAACATTTTTTTTTAGTTTTTACTGGACTTCTCCGGATTTATTTTCATTATATTTGCTAATATTCTCTTGTCTGATAAATTTGATTATATAGAATTTTTTTTTTGTAAGAAATTCAACTTTTATAATTCAATTGTCAAATTTTATTCTATTATAAGAACAAACGAGTTCCATTCGAGAAAAGAAGCTTATTTTTGACTATTGTTTGTGGAGGTTTAACATCTTTATACAAAATTTATTCAGCTGCATATCTTTTCTATGCACTTCTATAAAATGCAGTTTTGTTCTGCTATAGTATATTTAATTTTATTATTGAAAGTATTCCGATTATTGCATTATACTTTTATATTTCACTGTTAGAATGAAGTATAAAGATGATCAAAAATATGCAAAGAAATTTGCATATTTACTAATCACTAATGGATATTATCTGTTATATCAATTTGTTTACATATTAATTTTGTCGCATCATTAATACTGATAGGTGAATTATAACTGTATTTTAATTAATTAATTAACCAACATAGTTTATCAAATTATTATTTTAATTTGTAATTTTGATGGATATAACTATAAAGTCTTGTTTTAGAATACAAATATCATGTTTCTAAATTAGATATTTGTTATTCCTGACCATGATTCTGTGTACAAATACCATATTATTATATGTAATTTATATATTTCATGAGATATAATTAAATATTTGATATGCATTAGGTTAACTATTAATGTGTTTAATGTTAGATTAAGTTGAGTAAACCGATAACATTCGATGAAGAGTCGCAAATGGATATTATTAACGAGAAATTTCAACAGTTTGCTTTTAAATTTTTAATTTTTTAATTTAATTTATTCAAACTGTTGCTGCTTCATATTTTCGCTTTAACGTGCAACCGAATATAAACTGTGTTTAAAGAATAATCGGTGTTGGCAATAAAGCTCTTTCGATTCTCTGGAGGAAATGCTTTTTTTTCTCTCTCTCTCTCTCTCTTTCTTTCTTTTAGTTGTTGCTATTTAATTGATAAAAAAAGCATATTTTTATAATTCTATACAGTAATCATGCTTGTTTCATTTTTATAATTGAAACATAATATCTTTATGATTCACTTGCGAATTAAAAAAGCAGCACTGTTCTATGTAATCTGACAAATTAATGCTGTATATCCTTCCTTCTTAATTATTATAAAAAATAAAATAAAATGCGTATTAAAACTCAAAATAGCCATTTATTTAAATATACATAAAATTGCCTATAAAATTAACTTCGTAATATAATTAGATGATGTACGTGAAAAATGAGATTTTCAATTTAAAATTTGATATATTTAAGTAATTATATGTAATTATATCTCATGAACATTATATATAATATCAATACTCTCTGAAATGTTATCATAACACTGGTGTTAATCCGTTTATAACATTACTTATATAAGCACTAGATTACTTGTTTAATGTTTAGCAATCAACACTGTGACTTAGCACTTATATTTTAGTGTTTTATATATAAAAAACGGAAAAATTCAACAAGAAATAATAATTAAATTTACGGTTGCATTGTACAAATAACATTCAATCGATAATTTTAACTTTAAAAACATACAAAGACAAGTTTTAATAAAATTCTTTATTAGTAGTTCTTTCGAGTATTATGATTAACTTTTATAATAAATATTTATTTAGATCAAAATAAATAATAATATTATTATTTAAAAAAAAAAATTCGTTAAAATATTCAATGAAAATTCAATTACAATTGGAATTTTTTTTTCATCAAACAAATACTAAATCCCTATGCACTTTTGAAGTAAATCTTTATACATAATTTAAAAATAAAATTTCTGATAGAACAAAATTCTATTATTATTAATATATGCATTAAGATTTTATGAAAATTTATATTTAATTTCATCCGCATACATATTGAATTCATAAATTAAATATTGCCGAAACCTATTATTATTGTATAACATTAATAATTAAATTTATTTTTATAGCATCAAATTTTAACTTAAAATCTTCAATAGAATTTCGTTTAAAGATATTTTAATACTTTTAATAAAATGAACAATTTCGATATTAAAGGTATAATTTGGTAATTTTCTTCAAAAATGCGATATAAAATTTTAATCATTTTCTTTATTCCGATCAATAATTATTTCTTTTGCTGCAGTAAAAACATTCTTTCTTTTTTTTTTTAAAGTCAATTTAATATTTAAATTTTCTAACTTTTTCAGTTTACAAATAACATCATTCTTGATTTACATGATAAAAGAAAAGTTTTAGAAGGATTTCCATCTATGAAAAGCGAGTTTTACATTTTAATATATGCAAACTTTTCTATATTTTCAAAATAATCTTACAATCCATCTATCAGTTGTTTCAAATCACTATTATTTACTATATATACTTTTATATCATTCCACTTTTTCAAAAAAAAAAAATAAAAAAAATACGAAGAAAATTGAATACAATCTATATTCCATAAAAAATATTATTTACAAAAATAATATAAGAAGTTTTCTTAGAAAATAGTAAAAAAAGAGGCTTTTCAAATAATACCTTCAATATATCAATGTCATCAACACCAGAAAAATAGAAAAAGAGAATTCTGAACCTTGTTATTTTTTTTAAAATTCAAATAATTTATTATATTTTCTATATCACGTTTTATTACTTTTACATAAAATTTACTGATTTCCTGCATTAATTTTACCAATTGTGTGAATTCATATTTATTAATAACTTTTCAATTTGATAAATTTCGAGATTTTTTACTTCAAGTTAAGTAAACAAACTGAAATAAAAATCATTAATTCAAAACATCTTATGAAATTATTAATTCTACTTTTTATCAATTCACGTCAACAACAATTTAAATATAGTATATTAACTAAAACTGTATATAACCAGAATGTTTGAATATCAAATGAAACGTGACAGATTTTGGTTTATTAAACGAAAAAACTATATATATATATACATTATTATCTTTTTATAATTTAATGATAAAATATTAGAAAAGTGATATCTGAGTAATCAAAAATCTTTATGAAATAAGAAGTTTGTCTCATTATTTTTTCTCGAACTTCACTAAATTAGACATAGACTTTAAGTAGCAAAAAATTGTTTTCGTGTTTCCAATTTTTATTCTTTGTTTAGATGATATAATGTTACAATATAAATGTAGTTATCCGCTTTTCCGTTGTTTATTTAGCCTAAAGACATTTTTGATCTTTTCTCTCATCCAAAGATGAAAATATATTCGGATTTATTTTATCTATTTTCTTCTCTTTTTTGTCATCTTGTACCAAAAAATATAAACAACAACAACAATAATAATAAATATTTATTGATTTTTATTCATTCTTTGATTGTCTGAAGTTGTGAGAGAATACTGAAGTATTATAATAATTATCTTAGTAATATATATATCCACAGAGTAAAAATTTAAAAAATAATTAAAATATTCTATTTTGTCTATATTAAATGTATTATATCGATTCTTTAGTTTTTATTCTCTTAGGATTTTGGATAAATAATAAGAATTAATTTAAGCTTCATAAAGCTTGATGTAATTAATTTAATGAAGTTTATTTTTAGCAATCTTTTCATTTAATTAAATTTAAGACTTTTATTTCAAAAATTTTCACAATTATTTTCTACTTTGTTATTAATTATTGATGTAAGATTGAATACGGCAATACATCACGTATTCAATAATTGATTTACTAGGATCTGAATTATTCCCTGAAAGATACTAACAAAGTCAACTATAGATAAGTCTACATGAAGATTACTGTCAGATTATTTTCAGATCCAAAGTAAGTTTTTGAAAGTAATAATTCATGAAACACACAATAAAGATTTTAAGCTACAAAAACTAATTCTTCGAGAATTAACAAATTTTTGGACATCAAGAAGAAAATATTAATTTTGTAAGATGTTCTCAAAATAATAATTATTATATAGGCTAAGTACAAGTTCAAAGGGGAAAAAAAGGGAAAGGAAAATATTCTATTGTTCGCTGTTGGAACCTGCTAAAATGAGCAACGATTGAATGATCGCGTTCTTCCTTACAAACTTATATCAGTGATCAAATGATGATGAAATTACTTTAGTATTGACATAGATGAGTCTCACGCTAGAGCTAGAATTGCAGAAAATAACATTGTACAGCTTACGGTTTACGAGTGACATGTTGCAATGGCATTCGTTTAAGGAAAATAGCTCCGAGAACTTAACCTGAGGTCTAACAATTATCAGAGTGAAACTTGGACAAACATGTTTCCTGTCTGAAAATATCGAGAGGTTAAATTAAATCTTCCAGTTTGTGAATTCTTACAGGAATTCTTCAAATATTTTTTCAACTTCTTTTTATTTTAAACAGGAATGTGGATCAATATATAAATACTGTATAATTGTATTATTTTTCTATGAACTCTTCCTATGTGTAATATTAAATTTCGGTTAGGATATATAGTAAATAAAAGTTAATTGGTTAAATACCTATAATGATTATGCGCAATTTGTCATTTTAGTCGAATTGTAGCAATCCGATTAAAATGATAAATTACAGCAAATAAGTTAGAAAGAGAAGCGAGTAAAGAACCTCAAAGAATTCTGCTGAATACTTCTAATTATCTTATAATCCTAGAAACACTCTTCTGCCAAGTCAGCCATCCTAATTGATATTTGCCAGTATTTTTTTTCTTTTTTGAAACTCACCACTAAATAGAAATTATTAGAAATATAGAAGCTAGAAAAAAAATTATACAAAATTTAAATAGTTATCGAGCAATGTGTATTTGGCAAAGGATAGATCTGTTACTTCCATCGATGGCTACTTCTTAGAAAGTTTCTCATTGGATTGATGTCTTTCATTAATCGAAGCATTAGCAAACACAGTATTCGGAATTTTAACTGTTAGATTTTAATTTATTAAACTTTCGAAAAAAGATTTTGAAGAATTAAATAGTTTGTATTTTTAATTAAGCCTTTTCTAAATATCTATAATTATTTTTCACCATAATTTCTCGAACGATTGAAAAGAGAAAATTGAATTTTTCAGAATTGGCTCATTAAAAATAATATACAATAATTTAATAATATAATCGCCATTTTGCTATTATAAACTATTATGGTAAATCCATAACTAAAGAACGAGTTAAACTAGTCTCGTACCCTTAGCGGAATAATTTAAAATTAAATTATAATTTTAATAAGATAATTAAATTAAATTTGTGCTAAAGTGGCACCATATAGTATTTAATAAATTAACTATAATTTAAACTAATTTTCCGAATACCTCCTTTTAACTAACTT
>WUQG02117576.1:0-25049 GCA_011317285.2 Androctonus mauritanicus | reverse complement strand
GTGCAGAAGGGCCGCGGGCCGCATGCAAATCACCCATCGGTGTGTGTGTTGGGTTGGACCCCGACAGTGCACGCACGCACGCCACCCGACCCGTGGACACGCACCGTCCACCCGCTTATAGCCTCTTAAAACGCTTTAACTGCCCGAATGCCTCCACACGTGGGAAGTTGTCAACGGCGGGCACGCGTATTGTCAGGCCCGACACCCCCGAGCCCCGAGCCGCTCGGCCCTGGCTCCTTTTTTTCCTCCCTATCAACCACCGGAAGCGGACAGCCACAGAGAGAGAAAGAAAGAGAGAGAGGGCCGAGAGTCCGGGGCCCTCTCCAGCGCGTCCGAGCCTCTTCCGTCGGGGTGCCGGTAGAGCAACGAGTCGATGGAGGCCGGCAGTGTGCTCGCCAGCGTTCGGTCGGCACCCGCAGGCCTGGCTGGCAACTGGCACCGGCCCTAACAACTTTCTAGCGACTTAACAGCAACTCACCTGGAACCTTCCCAAATCGAAATTTTTCCAATATTGCAGGAAAGTCCTTAAGTTAGTAGCCATCTTTGTCCCGGCCATATGACAAGTAGCGATGCACGTGACAATACCTCTGTGTCTGCAACCTCGTTCCCCGTCAGATCATACTCTCGTTCGCTCTTGTGTTCGACTGCTGGTGCGAGTTCGATTGACGGGCTAGCCATGGCTAATTTTCATGGCAGGACCCTCCGATTCATTCGGTGCGATCCAATAACAAACACAGGCGCGCCGATCTGCTGGTCCGAGGATAGACGGGAGGATGCATCAACAGACGACTGATCTGCTGGCAGACGAACGGCTAACAGGTACGCTTCGGATGTGCTGAATGCATCTGCTGGCGAGTAGCGGCGTTGTGCGGTTACTTGAGAACTTAACTGGTTGGGCATTCGGCTTTGGGGCCACGTTAGGTTGCGTTAGAGTGCGTCGTATCCCACACACACATATATCCGTGCGCTCGGCCCGATATTACTAAAACTGTTATTGGGTGGTTAGCGCCTTAATTATTCTTCCGAGGTGGGGCGTGCGGTCTCCATGTTTTTTTAATATTTACACACACACACACAACGTTATCTAACGGTGTTTAGGATTGGTGCGTCTTCCCCCCGGCCCCCGTTTTCTTCGCCCCACGCCCCACACTCTCCCCCCTCGCAGAAATTCCACACGTGGGTGCGATAAATGAGTTTATAATAATTAATAAAGTTTAATATGGGATTTCGGGGTGAGAAAGGGGAAGGAGACGGCGGCCTCTAAGATGGATCCAGACGAAACTATCTTAACCAAGGATTTATTACTTTAATTATTAGCGATTAAATATTGTATAATCTAGAGAATTAATTAATTTTTTCGCCGTTCTCTATAAATCACGGGCGGTATGTAGGACGCCGCTATTCGCTAATTATTCATTTTCTCTTAACGCCTTCTTTGTAGGCACAAAGAGCGCTATGGCCTTGTGGCCGTCCGTCTCCTGCCCGTTTCTGGAGCCCCGTCCTGTAACCGCCTACCGCTATTTTGTTTACGGTTTGATAATTCGGTTGGGGTGATATATTTTGTAGAAATTATCCTCTGTTGCTGCTAAATGACAACAGTTGGAATGCGTTTTTTTCCCTTCTTCTTCTTCTTCTTCTTCCTCCCCTCTTCTTTCTTTCTTTCTTTTTTTTATTTTTTTATTTTTTTCAATTCCGTATTTTTGGATATTTCTGCGATTTCGAAGAACAACTTCAAATCAGATTACATGAAAAATTGGCCAGGCATGTCAAGTAAAAAGGGCCAAAGGTAATGACTGCATTGTGAGAATTGAACAGATGCTTTTTCCAGTTGTTGTTGTTGAACGAACTCGATTTTGTATATTTGCTCTGTTTTCATTAACTTTTTTTTTTCTTTTTTTGATGAAGGGAAGAGGGGGGAAAAAAAGCTACGTTCAAGTTTCGACTGTTTTTCTGATCATTCGACGAGGAAATTTCACCCTTTTGATAAGGAGAAGGTTTCGTGCTATTTGATTAGGCCCACTCCCTTACTCTAATGCGGATCTTCGATTTATGGATATGAGTCCTTTAATGCTTCTTATATTAATGCGAATAAAACATTATCCCTGCCCTACACCTACCTATACGACTAATTTCTTCTGGTCTAAACGTCCATTTCTTATCTTTAATGCCTTTCTATCCTTATTATTTTCCGAACTTCGCGCTGTTTAAAGGACCGTAACGCGGATCAACTTCGCGTTTTACCTTTCCGAAAACTTTAAATTCGTGTCGATCGCATATTCTTCCACCTTTAACAAACGGTTTGGCATCGTTACCACCCGACAGTAATTTGGAAAAAATGCCATAAACTCGGATAAATAGATAATTAGACAGCATGTAGGAAGTAATAGACGTATAGAATAATAGAATTTAATTTGACTGTCGTTTAAAAAAAAAAGTTCATACCAAACTTCCTTCTATGCATCAGTTTTACGGAAGGAGTAAAAAAAAAAAAAAAGGAAAAATAGAAAAAAGTAAAAGAGGTAGGAGAAAAAACGGGAGATGAAAAAGTGGAAGCGGGAGTCGATGTCAGAAAGTCGCATTTCTGCCTGGTTGACATTCGTGTCACCAGGTGGCAGCACCGAGAAAGGCAAGTTATGTACTCTTAAAGCCCTCCATAAGATTTGATAGCTCCTCCCTTAATGGGTTTCTTTGTTAAAAGGCAAAAATAGCCCTTTCTTTCATTCTTTAATGCTATTGAATAACATTTACTGTTGATCCAATTGATTTGAAAAGCCGTCAGACGGAAAAAAAGCGCTTGATGTAATGAAATACAGATTGGAAGAGGGAGGCGCTTTTTTCTACTAATTTTTGTACAACATTTCCCCATTAGCTTCTATATTATTTCCTAGTTATGTTTGTTAAAGGTCCTTCCATTACTGATCGTGGAGAGGGGACAAGTCTCTCTCTCTCCTCCGACTCGCCTTTTCTTTCGCTACTCTTGACATCTACTGCTCCCCCACCCCCGGCTCGATAAATACTGGTCCTGTTGCTGTATCATCCCTCGCCGTTTAAACTCCGAAAATTTCCTCAAACCGCCTCTTTTTTTTCCCTAAACTCCCGAAGAAATTCTCTTTAAACCGATCCGCAATAAAAAAAAAAAATTAAGATATTTTTTTTTTCTTTCTTTCTGTAGACAACGAGATGGTCGCTTATCGAACTCTCTCTGTCGATACGTTCGAGAAATTTGCTTTTTTTATTGCTTTTTTTGCTTTTTTTGGTGTTTAGTTTTAAAACATCAGCAACATATTTTATTTTTGATTTTTTCTGTTTCATTTTTAGAGCGATTTCCGAGTTAAAGTAGTTTCTAAAGACATAGTTAAAAAGAAATTATCAAAATTAAGTAATTAAATCAAGGAGCTAATGGAGTACTTAACAAAAGTTCTAATTTAGGAAATTCGTACAAAAAAAGCTATAAGTGAACATCTGATAACAATCGCGCTTCTTAATTCGGGCCGGATTTTTATCTTGTTTTTTCTCTCTTTCTCTCTCTGGCTCTTAACGTGTTTCCAATAGGGAAATTTCGATGGGTGTCACGAAAAACGTGACAGAAAGAATATTTTGTGTGTGTATAGGCGAGGCCGTTTGATTTATCTGAATTAAGGAAAGTCTAGATTTCTTCTTAGAAGAGGTTGAAGCCGGCGATAGATGCGTATTGCTAGATAACGAGCTCGTTTTGCAATGTCAAAACTGGCGATTCTGAGACGATTGTTTAACGTTCCATCAACGGAGCAGGAAGTCAATAAAACAGGAAAAATATACAAAAATTATTGCATCTTTATTAAACTGCTAAAAAACTATAATTTAAATTTCCTGTCTATTAATAGGATTCAATGTCGAATGTAGCATTTTCGTGACGTAGCTTGTTATTATTTAATTAATTCGTGCATTTTGTTTAAATTCCCCTCTCTCTTTCTCTCTCTCTGTGTGTGTGTGTGTATGTAACTGGAAGTAGATATTGCACAATATTTATCGAAATTTTTGCATAAGAAGTTTCTCGGTTAGGTTACAAAAGAAAAAAAGTGAGAGAGAAATACGCTCTGTTGCGCTCTTTACTTCGAATTTTCGACGTTTAAACCGAGTTAAGAGGGATCAAATATAATTATCGGAGACCGAATGAACGGAAAATTTTATTATTGAAAATAAGATAACAAACGTAAGAGTTAGCAAAAACATTGATCCGTAAACGGGCAGGCGATTACTGTGCAAAGTGTGCAAACGTGCGAACGGAACGTCGTTCCTTCTTAGTAAGTAGTAGGGGGTCAGTATCGACAGTTATCTGGAATATCAATGGCTGAACTTCTTTTTTTTTAACTTTCGGGACCGTCCTAATAAACAATAAATTGTGGCTGAACGGCGACCTTTTCATACAAAACAACGCCTCTTCTGTCGCTGCTTGGTTTTCACTCATTAAGTCTCGTTAAAGCGCATTCCCTCTCAGCCTCCATGTCAATTGTCATATCCGTTCACGTGGCCTATCACGTGACATATTCTCCGCATTCGACTTAAACAATTGCATAATTACTCTTTAAATAATAAACCTCTTTCTGCCGTAATGCAGCCGAAACTTCGAAGTAATGGAATCCCCATTTAATTAAATATATGCGGATGGCCCCTATATTCACTAATTGAGGAAACTGTTTTTTATGAAAAGCGCATTCTTACCACACACACACACACACATACACACACACACACACACACTATAGGAACGGTCGCCATATTAGAAAAATTATTTTAAAAAACAAAAAGTCTTAAATTCGGACGCATCGGAATATTGGCAACACTTGTAAGAGAAGTAAAATTATTATAAAAAAAAAATGCGATTTAAATCGGATGCTTCGAAGTATTGGCAACACTTGTAAGTGAAATAAAATTATTATTTTTAAAAAAATACGATTTAAATTCGGACTCTTTGGAGTGTTGGCAACACTTGTAAGCGAAGTAAAATTATTATTTAAAAAAAATACGATTTAAATTCGGACTCTTTGGAGTGTTGGCAACACTTGTGAACGAAGGAAAATTGTTATTTTAAAAAAAATACGATTTAAATTCGGACTCTTCGGAGTGTTGGCAACACTTGTAAGCGAAGGAAAATTATTATTTTTTTTAAAAAAAGATACGACTTAAATTCGGATGCTTCGGAGAGTTGGCAACACTTAAAAAAGCAAGGTAGCCTTTAATCCGATTTTTGTTTTTTCTGTTTCTTTTTTTCTTTGCATTCTTTCTGCAATTTGCTTCTTAATAAGATAGGCTTAATTTGTTTTCCATTTACGTAGAAAAAGGTTAAGTGCTATATCTTTCTCAGATTACTTCTCTCGTTTGATCGAATAAGTTAGAAAGCCTAAATGACGAAACCTGCGATTGAGGGGGAGGGGGTGGCACCATGCCAAATGGAAACTCTCACAAACTGGCCATTAGCGCATTTGGAGTGAAGTGAATTGAATCAACTTTAATTGTTTCTGGATGTCTGGAGATCGTACCTGAATATCTGGACATTTATAAGTTATGGCTCTTATTAGTCGGGCCGAAAACGTGGCTCCAAAACAGCGTTATCGGTTGGAGACGGTTCAAAAATCTAAACCAAAGTTTGCAAGATATTAATATCAATTTAAATTCGAATTCTTTCGCCCACCTAAAGCCAGGGGTCAATGCCACAACACGGTTGGTAACGAAAGCAACCCTTTGCTTCTGAAGTATTCTTTTTTTTTTAAAAAAAAGAAAGTCAGTACAGTAATTTTCCTGGGGTTTTAATAACGACGTGGTAGGCAATCAAGTTTTAGCTTCGACGAATTTCGGAAATCTTTAAGTTTTCCCTCCTTCATTCCCACTTTTCCGAAGATAAAACGGTGGAAGGGGGGAGGGAAAGAAATATCAAATGCGACAGCAACGTATTAATGAAATTTCAAACCAAGAAAATTCGATGCTTTGTCAAGATGACAAGCAGAAGGAGAAACAATTAGTTCGTCTCCGAAGCAAATAGGGAAAAAAATCTGAAATATCTCTATTGAAATAGTTACCGAACGAAGACGACAATAAAGAATCTGATAGCTCGGCAAATTGCGCTGCACTTTTGCTGAAGTGGAGAGAAAGAAAAAGAGCAAAAAAATCACAATGGCTGAAAGGACTGTGACTTTATACGCGTCTACAATAGCTGTGTAAACACATGACAATGAACGAATGAATGAATGGGGTTTTATTTAAAGAGACGGATATGGAAATCGATGGAGAGCACAATCGATTCGATCGTCCCCAAAAAAAGCAATTTGTCTTTCATTGTTCCTTCTTTTTTTTTTATCCTCTCTGCATCCTCCGATGTTATCGTCAACACTTCGGTGTACGGATTCCAAAAAACAATGCACAACTTAAAATAATTTTCTTTTTTCCCCAACTCCTTTTTTTCCCCTCTCTCTCTTCTTTCCTCGTCCTCTCCGACGAGAGCAACACGTGTGATGCACAGAACAAAAAAAAGAAGGAATAAAACCTCACGCTCAACGTGTTCCAGTATTAACCCAGGATTTAAAATACTTTCGCCAAAACTTTTCCATCCAAAAAAAAAACCATCGAAACGCCTTAAATACGTTAAAGAATTTTGCACTCCATCAATAATACACCAATTCCGGGCCTACGTCTTGAAGGTTAATTTATATAACCTAAGGCTAATTTATTAATCAAATAGTTTGGCCACTTAGTAGGAATTATTCGTAATCGACAGCTGTTCTTCTTACTAGTGGTCAAAGTGTAATGGTTACTCTTATTTAAAAAAAAACAAAAAATGCAGAACAAACAGTCGAAATATTCCGCATTAGTCGTGTGTTATCAATAAGCGAAACGTAAGGCATAATCTGGACTTATACAAGGATGGCATTAAGCTCATGTGCTGTTACTGTTTCTGGCGTTACTAATGTCGATATAAATAAAAGCAGGATGCTATCGTTACGATTGTTACCATCGCATGGTTGGACGTCGGAGGAAGTGAATTAAGAATAGGCTGGTTAGAATCGCAATTTAGTTTGCCAGACTTGAAGGGGGTTCGTTGGTGGCGATGGTGGCCGACACAATCGATCGCTTTCCAAACATCTAACCAGTAATAAATACTATTATGTAATTCTAAATATGCCGGATGTAAAACTCATTTGCTTTATTATCACTTGACACAAACGACAAAGAGTTTCGGCGTATAAGAGACACTGTTCTGCCTCACTGGACACAATAGCTTGCCATGCTTTCCAAATTATAAACTCAATCTGCTACGTCCGAAGGCAGATTATCTCTCTCTACTAGCTTTAAAATATTTATAAACATTGACTGTCTGTCGTAATCGTTCTTTTTTAGTGAAAATCTGTCAATTTTCCTTATTTTAAAAAATTTCCCGTGTAATTTACAATATTTCATTCTATAATTTAAAAATTTCCCTGTAATATATATTTTAATCTATAAGAAAAATTATCCCTGTAATATACAATACAGTATTTTACCATATAAGAAAATATTCCCCTTGTAATATATTATATTTTACAATATAAGAAAAATTCTCCTTGTAATGTACAATATTTTACCCTATAAAACAATTCTCCCTCTAATGTACAATATTTTACCTTATAAGAAAAATTATCCCTGTAATATACAATACAGTATTTTACCCTATAAGAAAATATTCTCCCTGTAATATATAATAATTTACCCTATAAGAAAAAATTGTCCCTGTAATGTACAATATTTTACCCTACAAGAAAATATTCTCCCTGTAATATATAACAATTTACCCTATAAGAAAAAATTCTCCCTGTAATGTACAATATTTTACCTTATAAGAAAAATTATCACTGTAATATACAATACAGTGTTTTACCCTATAAGAAGATATTCTCCCTGTAATATACAACAATTTATTCTATAAGAAAAAATTCTCCCTGTAATGTACAATATTTTACCCTATAAGAAAAATTATCCCTGTAATATACAATATAGTATTTTATCCTATAAAAAAATATTCTCCCTGTAATATACAGCAATTTATCCTATAAGAAAAAATTCTCCTTGTAATGTACAATATTTTACCCTATAAGAAAAATTATCCCTGTAATATACAATATAGTATTTTACCCTATAAGAAAATATTCTCCCTGTAATATACAGCAATTTATCCTATAAGAAAAAAATTCTCCCTGTAATATATTTTACTCTATAAGAAAAATTATTCCTGTAATGTACAATATTTTACCCTATAAGAAAATATTTTCCCTGTAATATATATAATAATTTACCCTATAAGAAAAAATTCTCCCTGTAATGTACAATATTTTACCCTATAAGAAAATATTCTCCCTGTAATATATTTTACTCTATAAGAAAAATTATTCCTGTAATGTACAATATTTTACCCTTTAAGAAAAATTTTCCCTATAATGTATGTTATTTTACCCTATAAGAAAAATTCTCCCTATAGTATACTATATTATATCTACAAGAAAAAATCTCCCTGTGATATACATACTCTGTTCATATAGGGAGATATACATACCCTACAAGAAAAATTTTTATGTAATATTTTTTTACCCCATAAGAGAAATTCCCCGTGTGATAATTTTCAGCCTATCAGGAAAAAAAATTTCTCCATTTAATAATTTCTTATTGAAACGAAATCAACCGTTTTTAAAAATTCTAAACATTTCTGGTTGAATTTCGATACACTTTAATTCCACAAATTTATGGCTAAAACAATTGATGAAAATAGCAAAGTTTATTGGAAGGAAAATTTCCATAATTACATAAATTCGAATAATTTTCAGAAACAATTATAAAAATTCGTTGAAGACCAAAATAGGGAAATTTTACGGGAAATAACCTCCAGGATGTTTCTTTTAAATATCATATTTACAAACACCCATATTTTGGCCTAATACAAAAAAAAAAAAAAAGTGAGAGAGAAAATAAAAGGGAAATTTCAATTTTCCGTTAATAAAACTGAACAATATACTTCAATCCTTTATTTAATCTAGTTCACCATTCGTTAACAGGAAAAAAAAAGAAACTCCCCATCGATCACCATTGTTACTCAACAGATCTGTGGGTCACTTTCGTCACAATATTTCTATTATCTAATTATTACGTCACACGGCACCGTTATACAAGAATAGACAATAAAGTAAACACAAAGTTGAACGAAACGTCAAAAACGTAATAATGAAAGAGCTGTCAAAAAATACTCTCGGCAGAAATGTCTACAAACTTTAGCACCTTTGATCAGTCAACGCTAATTACTCCTGCCGTTATAAATGTAAATCAGGTACAGAGAAAATTAACTCGGAATTTCCTGGAACGTCTTGATTACTAATTGTTTTATTAGTTCGCAGAAACAGCTTTTTTTTTTTCTTAAAAAAAAGTTGCCACAATGGGTGTACAGCACCAAACGCCGTTTAAAAAGACGTATCAGCGAGCGCCACGTCCGAGTCGCGAATAGCGATACACGGTACTCGATACGTTTTGTTCAATTACACTAATGCATCGTTTGCATAACTAACTAACACCTGAGATAAAATAAAACCCATATTCAATTGTTTTTAGAAACAATTTAAAAATCAATCTTTGTAATTAAGGTAACCGTAGAGATGATGTCAACTCGTGGAAGCGACACACCACACACACGAGTGTCTAAAAGTCGAGAATTTATTATTAGCGGGTGTCGAAGATACAGAGAGAGAGATCAGTCGAATAAAGCGTATACTATATGCCTAGGGACCGCATTCATTATGCAAAAGTGATATATCAAACGTTTCCGCATTTTATGACCAGAAAAACAAGTTTTTCGCAAATATGAGTTATGAGGGTGTGTTTGGATAGGTAAACGGCCATCGAATGTAAAATGATTGTCGACAGAAGCGCACACACACACACTATATTAGATCATAGCAGTATACAAACTAAATATAGGGAGGGGGATGTTAGATCCAGTAATCAATCTCGAATTTAATAATGTAAAATAAAATGCAACGTGGTAGGGGATTGGTGACTGTTTGGGGGATACCACCAGCTAATATTTGGAGGGTGATGTACAGAATATAACTAGAGATTTAATGCCTTTGCTGCGTGCGCGATAAACATACAATTCCTATACAGTATATAATATAGCTTACGCGTGGATGTTAGTTAATGTTTTGCAGCAACTTAATATTTTTGCATCAAAATTGGTTGAATCTTATTCTTCGCCAGCAAGAGCAACGTTTAAATTTTGAAATGTTATTCTATATCACGTGATAACAATGCCGTAAATTTTCTTCCGTAAGTGCGATTGGTTGTTATCTTCTCTCAGTTGCGTCATCGTTTGTTTCGAAACAAATAAACGAACTGGCAAACAACGATGCGAATGTTTAAGAATATTTAATACTCCTACGACGGTAACGAATGGAAAATTGATTATTTTTGTAGTGATCGAGATCCTGTAACCCTTTAAACACACCTTTACTGTACCAGCGATCGGTAATCAGTAAAAAAAGAGTAATCCAAATGAACCTAATTCTGCCAAACTCGACCACAGGAACGAACAGAAATTTGAATAATCAAAAATAACTTTTTAAGCGAGATTTAAACATAAATTCGGATCGATGGTAAAATATACGTGTTACGTGACGAGACACGGATCAGTAACCGGTTAATCTGTTTCGAAAATAACGCAACTCGACCGAAATTTATCGCTTCTTCCACAAGCGACTTTCTCAAGGAATGGCGATTGATTTAAACACATCCAGGTGAAACGATAACTCCCACGATCATGTAGAAAATTAGAATACGGGTTACTTTTCACAGTTGGCTTCTCGAATTAGTGCGATTTTGGCTTATAAATTCGGTTGAAGAACGATGTAGGTATAAGATATACGCATTATATATTTTTTTTTCTCGCAACTCTTAAGCGCGCGTCAGTCCCGATCAAAGTTTAGCCGCGAGCGATTTTTGCAGATATAAGTTGTATAGCAGACCGAAAGTTTATTTCGTAATGTAGAAAGAGAGAGAAAGAGAGCGAGAGAGAGAGAGAGAGAGAGAGATATTAGTTTTAATTCCAACCCTTTTTTATTAGCGAGTGAAAAATGAATTGCGGGAAACGCGTCCCGCATGCATTGTTTCCTTATCTATTAAACTCTAATTGCTCGCGTGCTCTTTAAAAATTAAAACGTTGATTAACGCAATCTGGAGAATTAATTATCAAAAGTTTTTAATTCGTTATTAATTTGGTTTGCAAATTTTCTCTAAATTTGTAAAAGGCTTAAATTAGGGTTTGTCGGGAAAATATTAACTTTACACAGCTTTTTAAGCTTTTACCGCTTGCAGTTTTTGCCTGTTAGCAGAGAGAGAGAGAGAGAGCGAGTTTATGTAAGTTTGAAGAAGGCGATGATGGTCGAGAGATAAACACCGCGGGGAACTCGGAAATAATCAAAAAAAGACCAAAAGGAATTGAAAAGTTTGGCGCAGTAATGAGAACTTTATGGTTAATGGATGGAGTTCGATGGTAGGAGTGTCGATGGAGTGGCTGTTGCAACGATACGGATTTTGCTAGTTGCGATAAGATCCGATGCAACGTAAGATTCGTGAAGAGTAAGAAAAGGGAGGATATGAATGCGGGCATCAATTAAGCGTAAGGTGAAGTCGTCAATCTTTTTCCCAAGAGAAATTCGATTTAAGCGCCGCCACCGAGGCATTCGTTTCAATTTTTGCCTTTCTGATGGCAACGGTCCAACTGTTAGGCGGGACCTAATCTGTGAGAGTAAGACAATAGCCGACCAGGAAAATTAAGACAAAATTAGCACGTAATAAGAACACAATTTAATTATGTCCCCGCTTGGTTTTCGACTCGAACGGCATACAATTCAAGATTTCGTGAATATTAGATGAAAATTTTTCCCCGTCGACCACTTCGCTCAAAGCCATGCAATTTGCTTTTGGGATACTTCTCCAAAACTCTCTCTTCGCTCCATCTCGTGACCTTTGCGCTCTTTAAGCTTTCTGCCTGATGGAAATACGTTCGCCTGGTCACGTGACCCAAAGCCTCGATAAGGCTTTGGCAATTTCCTTCAATTAGTCTTCTTCTCGACAAATAACCGCAATTAGACCAAGACGCGGAAAACTTTCTCCGCAAACTTTTAAGTTGATAACTTTGACATTACTCTTGCCTTTGTCTTTCTCTATTGCATTTTAGATGAGAGACGCTTTTTATCACTTGGCGATTTCGCTTCCCAATTTTCCCTCTTGGACCCAAACTCTATCGTTTGCTCGTTTCCGCAGCTAAACTATAGATGCTAAAGGGAGTAAACACCTATTTACCAGCGTTTTACTCAGAAATTCTAACCGGGAAAGGCTTATCTTTTACATCAAACTCGACTTTAATGGCGATTTATCTTTCGTCGAACGGCCATTTTTTTTCTCGACTGGCGTTTAAATTCAGAATTATTATTGTGTTTCTAAGAAATTTCCAGCTTCGGTTGAAAGATAAAGACGAGTAGAACGATAATAAATACGATCTTCAGTTACTTTTTTTTGCTCGAGGACGGATTGATTCCATCTTCGGTTTTATACTCGCGTTCCCTCTGGCTCCATCTGGCGAATGGATACTTAATTAATGCTTTTTTTTTTTGTTTTTTAATTCTATGTATCTGTAATCGAAAATAAAGTCGGAGACGAACAGAATTTTAAACACCGAACGAAATTTAAAAAGCGATCGAACGATCCTGTGAGACTTTTAACTTTCACACCGGGAGGAGGTAAAAAACTTTATAAGATCCGAGACAATGGAGAAAATCAATTAAGGGAATGTTCTTCTTCACTTAACAAAGCAACTAATTGGTTTGTTTAAGAACAAACCGTGGGATTGGAACCCTCAACTTTGTTAGTTTGTATGCCGAAATTTATTTTTCTTTTTCAATCTCACGAAAGGACTGAGAGAATACGCGGAAGTTGCCCCAAGATATACTTAAATTAATATATCGCTTGTCTTCTTAGTTAAAAATCCCCAAAAGTGCCTTGCAAATTGGGAAATTCGTAAGGAGATCGGAAAAAAATCAATCGGAATGGTAACTTTTCATCTTAAAAAAAAAAAAAAACAATTTTTTCCAGTTTGTTTTCTATCGCTGGCAGAATGCGGTGAAAGCGGGCATCTTTAATGCATCCAGACAGCCTGCATCCACATCATCAAGATGCCCAGCGAACATGCACTCTTGAAGAATTAATAGCGAAAACCATAAATTGCCGAGTCTTATTGTGTTGCGAGTATTTAAATATAAAAAAAATTCTGTTTTTCACGAAGTACAAAGTAAGAATCTCATGTTTTCAGTACATTTGCTGCAGAAAATCTGAAGTTATCACCAACGAATACAGACAGTATAAAGTAATCAAAATGTCTACTTTCTATAAAAATTAAGATTTTTATAAAAGTCGTATTAATTAAGGAATTAAATTCGAAATTAAAAAAAATAATTTTGTTAAAATTAATAGGCCCGATTAAACGAAGAATTTTTCTACTTAATTGACTCGAATCATGGTGATTAATAAATCCAGACGAATTTTTGTCGAGTGAACTTTAGGAGTTTTTAGGTCCGTTGCATCCAATTATACTATATATACATATTTTTTTTGCAGGTTGTTGTATCGGGGGAGAGAGAGAGAGAGAGAGAGAGAGATACTGTTATGGGATATTGTCTGGCGTCCTTCCAGCCCAGATCCATTAAAATCGGATGATATCTGTTAGCGCAGATAGGCATCGTTCGGATATACGGAACGCAACCTAATTAATTGGTGTGTAAGATTTTTTAGTAGAAAAGAGGACGATGATGGACGGGGGTTAAACCCCCGACCGAAGTTTTTCTCCATTTTTATTCCAGCAAACAACAATATGGCGTTTATTAGCCCTTACCCGTTAGGTTTGGGCCAGACAATGGTCTTTTCTTTCTCCAGTAGAATATAAATGACGTTTATTGACGTCGACATCCCGTGCTGTTTTTCTGTAGCCGATTTTTTTATTATTATTATTTTTTTTTATTTCAGGCGCCGTCCTCCCGCAGTCCGTTTTCCCATCTGCATACGTTTTTCTTCGCATTCCGGGTGTTATCGAAGCGGATGCTGTATTCATACACATTCATATCTCTTTTTGGTGGTCGTTCTGTAAGCAACGCGTGCTCAGCCGACGAGAAACGTTACTTAGAAAAAGTCCGGTTGTAATAAACATGCTAATGAGAAGAAATCGACAATGACGGGGAGAAGAGATGCGGAGTATCTCCCGAAAATAGCACGAATTTCTCGCTTTTTCTTTTCCCGAGGCGCTCACGTGATTGCCCCAAAAAGACAAGGCTGGTGTGTGTGTGTGTGTGTATGTGTGTGTGTGACGTCGATTGCACGCCCTGAAATTGACCATCTCCACAGCCCCAAATCGACTGTTTTGTGTAAACATCATTCTAGCAGAATACACGAAACTGGCGAATCTCGCTTTAATTTAAATATCTTATGTTCGGTTGGAAAAACATTTTACACCGATTTATTACCGAATTTAACTTTTACATATTTCGTTTCTCTTTCGATCGATAATTTAAATTATTACAGAAAACTGCATATAGTATATATATATATATAGTGTTTATGTATCGTACACAGAAATGTGAGAATCCGCCCTGTATTTTAGCAGTAGAACCAGTATGTGAGATTGTGTTTTAGTAGTAGAATATGCAAGTGAATTGTATTTTTAATAGTAGAATATTGCTGTGTTTTAGTAGTAGAATATGCAAGTGAATTGTATTTTTAATAGTAGAATATTGCTGTGTTTTAATAGTAGAATATGTAAGGGAGCTTCTCCTGTTTTAACGGGAGCAAATGCAAGTGAGCCTGTGTTGTTTTCAGCAGTAGAATATGCAAGTGAGCCTGTCTTGTTTTTAACAGTAGAATATGCAAGTGAGCCTGTCTTGTATTTTAAATAACAGAATATGCAAGCAAGAGTGTTTGTTTTATATGCAAGTGAGCTTGTTGTCTTGTTTTTAACAGTAGAATATGCAAGTGAGCCTGTCTTGTATTTTAAATAATAGAATATGCAAGCAAGAGTGTTTGTTTTATATGCAAGTGAGCTTGTCTTGTATTTTAAATAACAGAATATGCAAGCACGATTGTTTGCTTTATATGCAAGTGAATATGCAAATGAGCTTGTGTTGTTCTTAACAGTAGAATATGCAATTGAAATTGTCTTGCTTTTAATATTAAAATATGTAAGATTGTTGTATTTTATATTGTAGAATATATAAGTGAAATTGTCGTGTTTAATAGTAGATTAAGCAAGTGAGATTATCGTGTTTAATAGTAGAATATACAAGTTAGATTCTTGTATTTTAGTAGTATGCAAGCGAGTTGTGTAATGTCTTTTTAGTAATACGCTTTAAACATACAGCAGATATAATTTAGATAATAGTCTTAAGTATGAATTAGGAGTCTGTCGGTCAGTCGACTGATAGATCACACTAGATCTGGTGACAACGGTCTAAGCAAACTGGTTTCTTTGCAGTTATTCTAGTCACTTTACGGTGAGAATACTAAACTTACAAGCGAGTTTCGGTTCATTGCACCACCCGAACGGAGTTAATTCGAACGTTTTTCTATTTTTTTCTTTCTTCAATTTCCATAAGATGTAGTGATTGATTTGAACGTGTAAAGTCGGCAAAACTTGTTAGACAATTTAAAATGGACCATCACGTGATCGATACTACGTAATAAAATCCAACCGCACGTTCGGGTGAAATAGACCATCACGTGCTCAACAGCGTAAAGGACTGACACGAGACGGTTGCACGCGCTAGAAATCGACAATTGACGCGGTGGCAAAACACGTGATGGTGTTGTGTGAATGGCGAGACAGAAAAGCAGGAAAGTCCGTTCTTCTGTGTAACGGCTTAAGCGGAGGGAAGGGAAGAGAAAGAAAAAAACGATGTGCAGTTTACGGCTTTAAAAGAGTCTGGCTGCTTTTCGGAATGCAGGTGGTCCTCTCGGTATATATACAAAGTGGAGCGGTCGATAGAAAACAACATATCGAACGCCGCCGGGGCGTCGTCTAATTACACGGATAGTGCCATTAACCAGAGATTTACACGTCAGTCTCGCTACTACAGCCGAGCCACGTCACTGTCTGACAAGCTGCTCGATCCCAAAATTACGTCACGACGTTTGAGTGAAAGTGATTGGTAAAACTACTCCCGATACCTTAACACAGAATGATGGTTTCCGGAGGTGACATCATTCAATTTGTTTGAGTAAACAATAGTTCTTGATTTTATATAAGAAAACTTATAGAACCTTAATCGAATTTCTGTCGATTTAAAATGTAATTTATGAGTTTTTGTGGTCCTTGGAGGAACAAAACCTTTCTAGTAATTGTTGTATTTGTAACACCCTGAATTGGTTAAAAAATAGCTGCAAATTTTAAAAGTTTTTTTTTTCTCCTACCTTCTTCTTACTTTAATTTGTATAGAAGACCTCAGAAATCCAATTTTCGGACGACAGAATTTGGATGGAGCGAGTTTTGAAGCGCCAAAATCTGCTCGGAGAATACATAAAAAAAAGCTAAGATTTTTCCATAAATATTGATACCAAAAGAAAATTTTGATCTAGATCGCTCATACTTTTAGATCTACAAGAAACATTTTTAATATCAACTTATAGAAAAAGAAAATTCCTCTGATAAAATCATTTAAAAAAGATACAACGAAGAGAAATTGTTTATAAGATTATTTTTGCTTTACATTTATTCTAGATTTAGAAGGATAAAAATACAAAATCAGTTTCTAATGGGCATGACGTGGCGCAATTTTAAAGCCATACAAAATAGGCTACAGAATATAATTATGGGATAATTCACAGTTACATAACTCAGCCTTTTTTTCTTCTTTCTTTCTTTATCTATGGCATGGCAGATAATAATGGCTGGGAATCGTGCTCGATGCCGCAATATTTTTGGCATCTTGTAAACGAGTAACGTGAGCTTCAGACTGTTTTTGTGAACTCACACACGCGAGGTGTTTAAAGAAACAGAACACATAGAGAGGAATGCGCTCTCGGACAGTTATGTCACAATGAAGCGGACAGCGTATCCGTGACGACCTTCGACCCCGGAGTCGATCAACACAAACACGCTAGTACGTTATAAGGATAAAGATTCACACGGAAGAACGACAAGCGCCAGACTTTCAGTCACATGGTGGCCATTAAGGCCAAGGAGGTCGACTCATCACCATACAGAAAACTTCTCTCTCGGAGGACACGCTGCGATTGAATTGTTATTATTGTTAGATTCGAGACTTTCGATTATCTTTCCTTCTATTGTATCCGCTCACGTCGAGAGTTTAGTCAGAACACCCAAAAAAACTCTTTGTGGAGAACTTTCTTAATGTGTGAGGTGGATATCACGCCGGTTATAATTGCCGGATACGTATACGGATTGAGGTCTGAATCTTCACGAATATACCTTACACGCATTTATTTGAAGCGCTGTCACGTATTGTCTTTCGAATGGAAGGTCACGGTTTTCTTTTCCTCCTATTTTTGTTTAAAAGATAAAGAGAAGTTGGGGAAATAACAATGAACCTAGGGGTATAACCTTTACAGAAAAGTTTATTCTCTCCAGCGACAATAAGATTTGTAGATTTGGTGTTATTGGCCTTTCTCTGGCCAAAACAAGGCGGGAGGCCTCTAATCTGTCTCGATCGAACTTCCCAAACTATTCCAAATTTATGGATATTGCGTTTGTTAAGTTGAAAGACTATGGACGAAAGAACTCCAGTTCGATGCGAGGAGTATAATTCATCGGCCTGTGTTCAATAGATACCAAAGAACAAAGAGGATAGCAGTTTATCTCCGAGGACAGAAAGGACAATAAGAAATTTTTTTGCGTGCTAAGGACAGCCTGTTTTAGACTGGTATTTTCGCATTGGATGCAAACAGACTTTAATTTCCCGTAAAAAATTTAATATAACGTGTTTATCTAATGCGAAAAGGTTGGCAACACGTACGACTTCGGAAGGCATTACTAGACAATTGGTAAAGAGACTTGGAAGAGCATTCAAACTAGTGCCGATAGTTACCGAATCGAAGAACTTACTGCCAGATTTTCATATAAGAATAATTTTTGGTAAAGAAGAAAAGATTCGGAAAGAGCGGCGGTCTGGAAATTTAGTTTAAATCGAAATTTACTCGGTAAACAATGTCAGAGAGTAAAGGCTACACACAAACTCTCTATCCGAAGTAGTTTGATTGCCTCCTTATGGTTTGGCTCTATTAAATAAATGAAATTTATTTAATGTCGGTTTTTTTTATTTTTGTTATTCTTTCGGGATAATGCTGGGAGCCCCGAGTGAATTATTTGCTCTCCATCATTTCGGGAATTTCCAGGACATCTCGCGGGCGGCCACCTCTCTGAGCCCAGGTAGGGGGCGCTGGCCGATGGCCTACCTAGGCAGGCGGCAAATTAACGTTAGGACCGAGTCAAAGCCCCGGCTAAATGAGGTAATATTTCATGGCAGTGCGCATGACGTCCGGGTTGAAAATTTCGTCTGCTGTATATCTGCCGAGTTGAGAAATCCGAGACCAGAATTCGGTACAGAATAATCGGACCGAGACCGAGTTTAATTAATAGGGATGCTGCCCAGCTATTGAGTTACCGCCTATTTTCTGTATCCAATATTTTTGGCTCGAATCGCGTTCCTAGCGGCTCCCATCGCTGGATCTCGACCACGGAGCGGTAATCTTTCAGCTCCAAGTTCGTCCCGAAAACGTTCCTTTGGTCGAACTCCATTATTATTCGGAGAAACTTGAAGTCCCGGACGACGACTTGAAGGAGTACGAAACGATCTTTCGGCAACAAAGGGCTCGTAACGATGGTTTAACGGATGCTGGAGGATTAAGCCGTTTCGGAGGTTTACCGAAACTGTTCAGCGTGTTAAAAAGAAAAAGGAGGGGGCTTTAGAAATGTTTTAGGACACCGGAGCGGAGTGAATCAATTTTGACAGCTCCATCGGTCCGACCGTTCCTCCACTCCGTCTTCCTTCCCCTTCGCGACCGGATCTTCCGCCTCGGTGACGTCACAGCACTTCCGGTCTGTGCAGTAATTATTTCTGCCTGCCGGAGCGTTATAGCCACAAGTTTTCTGTTTTAATTGCTGTTTTAGGACCTCTAATGCGAGAAATATTAGGAGGGACTCGTTGTCCGCTGACGCGACGCCGAAACAAAACAGCAGATGCCCTCAGGTATGCGTCGTAAACTCGATGAACATAATTGCGGTTGCTCCGCCACCCGTGCTATGTTTTCAACCCCCACCCGGGGAAAAATTCGCTTTTAAAAACTTTGTAAATGCCAGTTTGGAGAATTCCACATTTGGTCAATTATTACAGTTAAGAAGAAAAAGGAGATTCGGTGCCGTTACGCTTCTCTCGTTATTCTCGGTTTATTCGCATTGTTACGGACGTAAACTGTTAATAACGAAGACAGTGGAAGTAATGAAAAGCCCCGTGTCACGTGACCCGACCGAAATAGCTGGTAACAACAGCCCCACTGGGGCGCCTTTTCGCCACTTCTCTGGGCTTTTCAATTTCGCCCCAGCAATAATGATATTGACAAAAATACCAACACGTGTTTTAATCTTTCTGGTTTCAGGAAATCGGATACTGGCTTTCCTCCATTGACGGATATCTGGCGTCTAAACTTTGACTTGCCAGGAAGTCACGTCACAGCTAAAGTGACAATGGATGTCTCTGGTGTTAGAGCGAAACCTTTTGTTTGTTTCCATCCGTCTTCGATGTCACTGAATGCATTAGTCTGAAGGATTTAAGTTTCGAGCTACGATAACAGCCAATTCGCTTTGTGAACATATTCTCCTTCTGATATGGATTGAATGTATCGAGTTTGGAACAGAAACTGCACGCAACAAGAACGGAAACGGCCTTTCAAACAATTGTAGCAAACTTCTGCTCCATTCTTGCAAATTGCAAGAATCTCCAGCACTGTTCTCTCAAAGTTGCTTGCATCGGCGGTTAAATGCAGCCATGTACCATTTTTAAGAGCTGCGAGTAAAAATCGGTTGGCGACACGATTAAAAACTTCCGGCTTAGCATTCTACGAGGGCTTAACTCGGTTTAATGACGTAGAGAAACGTGACAGACCAAATCTATCGACGACAATTATCTTTGACAACCGCATCCGACACAAATCATCTAACGGTTTTATCAAATATCAAGAGATATATCGAACCTATTATCGGAAGGAGACATGAAGAGACCTGGCAATCGACAGCGAGATGTCCAAACTGCCAGAAAGTCTCCCAGTAATTGCTTTAAAACCTTTCGGAAGAGGAGGATGCGGCTCCGTTTCGGATCACGTGGCTCATCAAAGAACAATTTGGTAGATACAATGTCGGACGGACTTCTTTTCTTGCAGCCATATTCGATTTAAAGTAATTTCATTTGGGACGGGATGAGGACCAGACGAAAGTAAACTTGATGCTGGTAAAGCGGAAAGGATGGTGTTGGCGCTGTTGGGACGCCAACTCTTATATCGAGCTTATTACGAGGCCGTAACGTTACACACAATTAATTATTGTATGGAAAGATATCAGTAAACTGCACCTCTTCCATCATGATCTGCCAAATCTGCTCCTCACCTCTTCTACACGCTGTCAAGTGGTTTGTTACACGAGTAGCATGTTAGAGGTATCATGTCGATACGCCCCCTATCGGAGGTCGAAGTCATTGTCGTTGAGCGCCATCTGTCGTGTCGTGTTGTGGCTTAGGATCGTGTTTGTTGATTAGCGTTTCGGGCAATTACGTCTTGTCGCGCCATTAGTCACTAGGCCGTAACGCTTTAAGTTTCTCCCAACAATGATATCGCGTGAGTCAGATTAGTTTTAAAATATTTTCCTTCCGAAAATCCGATGTTTCTTAAAAACGAAAAAAGAAAAAAAAAACGAAGAAGTCCGGGTTTCAGAAATCCAACATTTGCTGCGGGCCAAATAATGCTATCACGCGTGACAACTTTCGTGACGTAGCGTTTCCCCCAGTAAACCGTCCTATCTCTTAATAGTTCCTTAAGACGTTGGGCGATGTGTCACGTGATCTCTTAATTACCAAACCATCGGGCCGAACAGCATTTTGCACGATACATTTTCACTTTTTATTAATGATAAGTCGATATCCAAAACTTTGCACGGAAAACCAGTTTTAAAATATTCCGTGGAAGCGAGGGGAAATATTTTCCATCTGACGTTCCCACGCTTATATTTGCATCTGGTGCGAAGCCACCAACGAAACTCGGAAGGTTGGACACGCTGCACACTTCTCTAAGGGTCAACTTCCGCACCGTCACGACATCCATACTTATTTTTTTTTTCCTTATGTATTTATCTATTTATATACTTACATAAAGCCACCGAAGCACGCTTCTGCCCGATGGATCCTGATCGGGATAAGTTACTTCAAAACTGCACAAACTGCTCTACAGATTTTTTTCAAAATGGTCGACAGGCGCATCCTTGATCCGGAGAGCTAAATGGAAAGATAAATTATTAAAGAAGGCTATTAATTGTACCAAAATGGCAAAAGACGAGATAAATTTAAGAGATGATTTCAATATAAATAAGATGTATCTGATAACAAGATTTTTTTTCCGTTCTTTCATTTCGCGAAACTGATCTGAAGGACGTAACTTTTTTTTTTTTAAAAAAAAGAGAGGCGATGAGTTTTTATTATAGTCTACACGCATTAAGGACAGATCCATTTTTGGAAACCGTGATGAATGATGATTTGTCGTGATGAATGGATCCCCGAAGAATTGTCATCTAAATATTTCGTACAAAGGTTCTAGTCTAATTCTACACTTCCTTCACGTTAAGTGGAATGGATGTGTTCCGATTTACCCCGCATTACGTGTTTCTAAATATTTTTTTCCCACTGACAAAATTGGAATGAGGATTTTTCGACGCCTGACGAATTTGGACCCAAAACTCGATATTCGAATATATTTCAGCGCCGTTTCTTGAACGTTCTGTAGAATTTATTTATAGATTCTGTAAATAAATTCTACGGAATGTTGAAGTGTAATTTATTTACAGATTTGGTTACTTAAGTTTGTAAAGATTTCAGAAACGTTTAAACGATTTAACAGGTTAGGGGAGGAGGAGAAGAAGAACTAGTACGCCGCATGGCCACCGTTTTGCACTCCAGAAAAATGGAGGAAAAAAAAAATTAATATGTTAAATTTTATCGGAATAGCAGACTAAACAAACCGTGCTTCATTCTTGGCAAGTTCATCACGTGCCGAATTCAGTCTTGCCAATTCTGCTGCCTTGACCTCCGACCCTGGAAGTCTAGTAGAATGAGACAGAAGAGCCGACAAATAAAGTCGATGTCTGTCGGCAGAACTTTACGATCGAGACGCGTTCTTTCAACATGTCAACCCCCTTAAGGACAGTCACCTGTGCCCCATCCCTTTGTTTCAATACACCGATACATCACATACTTAAGTATTAACGTGTCTCGTCATTGCTGAGCGTTTCGTTAACTGCGAGCCGTGTTTTATAGCCGCGCTTTGGAATTTTCTTCTTTATCTCTCTACCTTTCCCTACATTTTTTTTTTTTATTTTATTTTTCTGCATGGCTTTGATTTACAGCTACCAGAGGGCGTATCCAACCGGATGTTTGAGATTTTCAATTAATTCCCGTTTCGACCGGTAGATGGAGCGATCGGATTTATATTCGAAAAGGAAAAGACCGTCCACTCGTCACGTGACTGATAGCTCGACATTGACCGATTTATGACTGAATTTTTTACCGCTCCGATATTCATTAAAAGGAAAAGTGAAGGACGGAAGCAGAGGAAAAAAAAAAAAAGGGAGTAGCGGAAGAAGAGTTGTTTTAATTACTGGACAGAGCTGGATTTGGTTGCTAGGCAACAAGAGGGTGCGCGTGCAATGGATCCACTGAAGCGGAAGAAACTCTAGAGGGACTAATGAAAGGAAGAGTCGAGGCAAATATGCGACGTTTCTGCTTTCTCTTTCTGCTCTTACTGTTATATTCCTGTTTAATTGCGACGTTCCAACGCCCGGGACAGATTTATGTCTGGAGGTATGCAAAATAGTCTGCTTGGGGGTATGGAAGGCAACGGCTTGTTTTCTCAGCTTCTTTTCCCAATTCCAACTGGCCACGTTGTTTCTTAAACACTTATTCTTCGGTTAAAAAGCCAATAATTAATTAAATTTGAATACCACTCCGACTCAAGCGTATCTTCTAATTCTTCTTCTTCTTCCCTGTTTATACGGAGGATATGGCCCACCAGCTCTGTCTTCTAATTCGCATTCTCCCAAACGTTAACCATAACAATTTTCTTCATAGTAACGGTTATTAAAACATCGACTTTTATTGGCGCCATCTGCCGGACTAAATAGTCATTTATACGATTCGATATCTCAAACCATTGATTTTTTTTTTTTTTTTTTTAAGATAAGTTAACAAATTAACGCAAAATATTAATAACAAAATTAATAAAAAAATTCCACATTAAACAAAAAGCGTCATATAAGTTGTAAAAATAAAAAATGAGCGTTTAGAAAAGTTATGATACAAAATGACTAGGAAAGTTTTTTTTTTTTGAAAGGAAAGCCAAATAATGATTGTTTAATCTCTTATCTGATAAAAGAAACGGATTAAATTCCGAATCCTTTCTTCCATTTAATATTTTCGGATGATTTTAAGTTTTAATAAATGGATATTTCTCTACCGATAACACTCCCGACAGCACCCTCTCTCGGAAAACAAACGTATTATCTGTCCACAAATATTTATTTGACGTCATTCCGATAAGTCACGAAATCAATAATCACACCGATATTTCGGTAACAAAAAAAAATAAAAATAAAATAATAATAAAAGATATCAAAAGTATAAATAAAATAATACCAAAGAAAATTTTTTATTCAAAGTTATATAAAGAATATTAAAGTAATTGCATTATTTCGATTTTTTTTTTCCTTTAAATTTCTAGTATCGAATAGCTAAAAATTACATTATGGGCGATGAAATATTATTACCGGTAAATCTTTGGCATTTTTGAAAATCGGATTTGACAGATTCCATGTGTGGGATTGGGACGGATAAAAGGAACTGTCAGCGACCGATTACACAGTTTAAGTAGATTACAAACAACAAGTCACATGTAGATAAACAGTTTATCCAACACACGCTTAAGGTTTATAAAGAAACGACACCGCTTTCTCGGTACTATTGTTTTAAATTTTTCCTCGTTCTTACCTCGCACCTATCGCCATCTGTCGAGTATAAATTTAAAAGTTTCCAATAAAAGAAAATAACGAATTTTAAAATCTAAAATGCATATATATAAAAATAAGCATAAACACATATATATTAAAAAAAGAGTTGAGTTAAATAAAAAAAAATTATAAAAAATATTTTTATAAATAACTGTCGTTTGGTCGATTTAAGTGCCATCTGGTAATTGTTAAACACACTATTAAAGACGGTATAACAGTCGCGCTTTAATAATTTTGCAATTATTGAGACGAAGCTTCTGGAACTGGGTAAATTTTATTTATTTTCTCTGTTAAATATAAAGCGTATGTGATTTTGGAGAATAAATATAAAATTATATTAAAGATTTATCTGTATAAAGAGGTTAAAATCGACTTAATCAAATTATATATACACGTTATTATGCAAATTAGTAATAACAACGACGTTAAAAGCAACGGAATTGGTGGAAAAACGGAAACGTGAAGTTTCTAGAAGCTCATTGGTTAAATCAAACTTTGTGAAAAATTTAAATTTAAATTAAATATTCAATATCTCACCATAGTATATAAAAAAATGTCGCCATCGCGTGAAATATGTGTTTCAGTTGCATTTTTTTTTTTTTTTTTGCATATTCTACGCTCCTTTCCAATCAGGAAGATTACTAAGGGGCGGGGCCAGTTCCTTCCAACCACGTGTTGCACCCAC
>WUQG02117465.1:0-25050 GCA_011317285.2 Androctonus mauritanicus | reverse complement strand
AATGGATGCCATTTTTATGATTCCATCTTGGATTCCCTATTCAAGAGGGAATCATAAAAATGGCATCCATTATTGCGTTACCGCGCCATCTGCAAATTCTGTTTTTTTAGAGGAACACACTAAAAAATCTTTAAATTCTTAACATCTTGCAAGATTTTTCGATTGCATTTCTAGTTTTGAGTTATCTATCATTATATTATTAATAGTCAAACGTGGATGGCTGGCTGGATGTCCCTTTTTCGGTTGAACTACTGTACCGATTTCTATAAATAGGTATCTTTAGAAAAGTCTAATTTTTGGATGTCTGCGATAGCCAAAATTAATTGTTGTTATTAATAATTTAAAAATTAAAGAATAAAAATTTCATTGAAATTGTAGTTCCTCTAAAAAAACAGAATTTGCAGACGGCGCGGTAACGCAATAATGGATGCCATTTTTATTATTCCATCTTTTATTCCCTATTCAAGAGGGAATCAAAAATGGCATTCATTATTGCGTTACCTCGCCATCTGCAAATTCTGTTTTCTTAGAGGAACTACAATTTCAACGAAATTTTTATTCTTTAATTTTTAAATTAAAGAAATGGCATAGATTGGTTTGGAATTCGGAGGTGTTTTTCGTCGTTATATACAAAAATATAAGATTGTATTTCCGTTCATTTATATGAACGGGTAATTTCTAGTTACAATTAAACTTTAATATATCGCTGTTTTTTCAGTTCAACAGTCACAGTTCAACTATTGCAACTGTATAATGTAACATTTCATATGTTTGTTTCGTATATGCTTCTTCACGCGAATGATATATTGCATACGAATTATAAGAAGAGAAAGAATTAAGCACAGAATAAGAAACATTTGCATTTGTATTGAATCAAATATTATTGAAAACAGAAAACTTATTCAAATATGTTTACTGAAAAGAAAAACAAAATATGATATTCACTAGTCTAAATTATACATTTACCCTTAGTACTCTCTTGAATTAAATGAGATTACAACTTACTATGCAACTATACATTAAAAAATTAATCGTCTATAAAATTTTTTTAATTATTTTTATTTTTAAAATCCTTTTTCACAAATTAACAAATTTTATTTCTGTCAGAATTATCATGTAATAAATCTTATATAAAAATTATTTTAATAATTTATAAGCATTCAATCTTAAATATTTTTAAAATACAAAATATAAAACTTTTCCTCTTTATATTTTCATATAAACGTTATATAATTTCACTTAGAAGTCTTATTACCTCACGAAATTTCTGAATTAAATATTATAATTTCTTTATTTTGAATAAGAATAGGTAGTTTTTATGAAGGATCTTAAGAATTATTATTTAATAAATTTTAGATAAAATTATTTTCGTACGCCATTTTGTTTCAAAAATGGCTGTCATATGTTGAAGTACGATATATTTATATTTATGCAGAAGTAATTAGATTTCTATAGATTTAAATGACATGTTTTTATGTTATTGAGGAACTGATTTATTTGGCTTTTCTATGGTTCCTCATTTCTTTCGAAAATGTTCGACAGTATAAAGAATCTCATTACGTTGTTGTATAGCACACCAGACAAAATATTATTAATATAAATTACATATGCTCGATGATCAAAGAAAAATATCGGATAAGGGTAAATAAATCCCCAACATGCACTTATTTTTGAGATAAATAGAAATGTAATTATAATTTCTAAAAACAGATGGCGCTAGGAAGCATGTTCTAGTAGAAATTATCAGAAGATATAAATAATTATGTTTGTTTGGAGTGTTATCGGGAATGAATAGCGATTACTTCGTTGGCAAAGAAAAACTTTTAATTATGTTGACTTAATGTGCTAGAATGTATAAAAAGATTAGATAAAATCGTTGAACTTTACTAATAAAATATTTATTTTGACTGGAAATCGCATCCAATTAAAGGAAAAAGTATTGATTCTTTAAACACTATATAAATACTGTTGTGCTAAATTTTGTTTGATCTTATAAGATGTTGTAATAATAAATAAAAATGTCTTCTTCTAAGGAAAAAGAAAAAAAAAGTAAAATACGATGAGAACTTCTGCATCACAGCATATACAAGTGATTTTCAGGAAGGTAATATGATGACAAAGGCAAAAGTGAAGAGAATTCTATGCATTTTTTAGAAACAACTATTTATTTACAACGATGACTTCGAATGGAAGAGACAGACAAATTAATTAGCTTTTGAAAGTTTTATTATTTTTAAATGTAAACTTCGACTAAACTATTTAATATTTTATCATTTTGATTTTGAAGATGCAATGAAAATAACTCGAGACGGTCATAGTTTTTTTTTTTTTTTTGCTTTAACTATGATGTAGTTAAAGCAAAAAAAAAAAAAAAAAACTATGATAAATAAAATAAAATTTAAGTTTTCTTAAGAACTCATAGAAAAGATAACATTGGAGAGTTAATCTTTAATTAATATTATAATAAATATATTTATTTTTGAGTTGTATAAAAAATCTGTCAAAATATAATTTTTAATCGAGTTGCAATCAAAATACAAGAGGTTTTATTTTAATATAATTTCTTTCATGTAATATGAATAGACTATTGAGGATTGAGGTGTATGTGTAAGAAGTTCAAGTATTTTTTCTTCACTTTATTTGAAAATGAATTTTTTTGTTTTCTGTAAAACTGGTGGGGATAATGTTTTTTCTATTTGAATTGGCTAAATTTTTGTTCTATGATTGCAAACGACCATAGATCTGTTTGTCCATTTATGAATAGGATGTAACAGATCGTAAGTCAATAACGATTCACTTGTGTCAACCAATGTTCGAAAATTTTCAGTCATTTAGTCATTACTTAACTATTGCAATTCTATATAGTCTGGTAATTCATACGGTTGATTCATATATGTTTTTCATAGGATGATATGCTCCATACGAATCATAAGAAGAAATCGAAAAATTAGATACAGAATAAGGAACATTTGCAGTTGCAACAAGTGAAACATAGAACATAATGTCCTGTAGAATTATGATTATTTCGTAAAGTCATATTTGATCTTTAAAAATTATTTATAGGAGATTCATTCTGATTGAAATCTATACCCTTAGTTTTATTAACTTTTTGTTGTAGAATTTTTTGAAGGCTTTTTCAATGTGTGTATTCATTAAAATGATTATTAATAGAATTTTTCTGTTAGAATAACTTGCAGTCTATTAAATAATTTAAATTTTTTTGCCTTTCAGTTTACAAGATTCGTATATGTACGTAATTGAACTTGGCATTTGAATATACTTCGTCACGCAAGTTTTTGTTAAGAATATTACAAATTTCATCATTTTTATGATTTTATTTGATTCCTTTAAATCTTCAGAGACAGAAAAGCCCAAATTTTAACCAAAACCAATAGGCGCTAAAATATTTTCATCTATTATTGCTTCTCCTTTGAGAACTGTCTCGTTTCTTGCTATTGAAGCTACATAACAATGAGTCTAGACAATGTTGAGATACTTTCTTTTACGCCTCAAAAATGCTTCTTGCAGTTCCAAATATGATTGAAGGTCCTACATGATTTTATATAATTTATATTACTCAATAATCTATCTATATATATATCCTGATATCTGCCGACTTTTAATATTTTTTGTATAAGAGATTTGCATAATGATGATGATATACTCTGTTTAGGAAAATTCTACTTCTCTTAACTTGTTATTTTATTTTTTAAAAGAATGGAAAATATCTGAAAACAATATATATATATATATAAAACGCTTACGGACCATGTATATATGTGTGTCCCCAAGAATTTGAGTGCTTCTCTATGACCTAAAAAGCTGAAATTTGAAGATTTATAGAGACATAACTAAATTGGTTGGAAAAATATGACAACCTGAATTTCATCCCAAGGAAGAAAAAGGAAGAAGTTAAATTTCCAATGTTTATTTTATGGCATAAAATTGGAAATTTAACTTTCCATTCAAAGGTTGAGAAATTGTTATTTCTCAACAGTTTTTTTTTTTGCATTTTTACGTCTCTTTCCAATCAGGAAGATTACTAAGAGGCGAGGCCATTTCCAACCACTGACTGCACCCAACCTATGGAGGAGGGCTGGATGATGAAGGACTGGGATCGCCGGGCCGAGTCTAGAATCCCGAAAAACTTTTCAGGAGATGCGAAGCCGGGACGCGAATCCGGATCCTCCTCCATGGTACGCCAACGTGCTACCACTCGGCCATCCGGCTGCCCTTTTCGACCATTTGAATGAATCATGCTGAGAAAAATATCCTTTTATATATTTGGTAGAAAAAATTTATGTTTAAAAGGGAGTCAAAAATGGTAGTCTCAAATTTGTCGAATTTTTAATGCTAATCTGTTTTAACGAAAATCAGGTGTTTTGGAAACATCTGTATTATCAGAGGATATTTATTATTGCCCGCATTATATTTAAATACCTGTATCATTAGAGTTACATATTAGGAATCTGATGATAGTTTTTGGAATTCAACTGAAATTTAGCCCGACTTTTGGATATTTTAATTTAGTCTGACTTTTTCCTGTTATTGGCAGGATTAACTATCTGTAAACATTATGGCTTTCCATCCAGATAATCTTGACTCAAATCCGAGTTTCATCCCTTGGAAAGTATTTGATAGTCTGAGCTGTCGAGTGCTGTTCTGAACAATCTGCTATCCTTTGATGTAAGTAGCTTATGATAGGGTTTGAATACACTCATTCAGTAATCAATAAATTGAAAAATAATGTCATTTATTGAGAAAAAAGACAACGATTTTGCTGCCATAAATATTTGCATAATTTGAAGAGATATGGCTTGTTTATTTCTGTGGTAAACAGGCTTATATACTAGTAACCTATAAAATAATTCCGGTGCTCTAAATATCTGATAATTGCGGATCGTTAGGTGTAATTATTTAAGATTTCTGCAGATGCATATCCGTAACTACCAAAAAAGAATAGTTAGCATTGGTGCTGTTTTTAAAAATTTTCTTCTTTATCAAACGCTAAGAATGTCCGAGCGAATGTAAATTCTGATATTTTTAAGATATCAACACTATCGTTTAATAAATTCTCTCTTTTCAAACCTCTATTAACTATTCCCTGAAATCTTAACAAAATTCTTAGTGTTACATATTCGGTGAATATTTAAATTATGCAGAATTACGAAAATGGAAGAAATTTTATTGTAAAGATATTACTCGATCGATCAAATGATAAAATCAGCGACTGGCTTTTGCTTCATTTATGGAATTTTCTACAGCGATAATTTCCAGAAAATTTCCTTTCGCTGCCATTTTCATCAATATGAAAATTCTACATAAAATTTTATATATATATATTTTTAAAATAATCCATGAATAAATGATCATTCATAAATTTTATAAGTATTTATGAATAATCATTTTCATGATCATATTCGATAATTTTAGACTAGGCTGGTTTTGAAAATGTTCTTTGCTAAATCTATAATAAACGTGTGAGAAACCATTAATTCATAGCTAAGCAGTATATTGAAGATTAGTGATCAAGTGACATAACCTGGATTCCCCTGAAAAAATTTTACAAGAATATCATATTTTATGTCAGTAACTATTGCATTGAATTCAAATGAAATGCATTATAATTTAATAAAATCTTTCGTCTACAAGCCTATTCTTAATTTAAAAGTTTCTGATATTTTGCTTAATGCCTCAGCATGTAAACCTAAATATCGGTAATCAACTGCACAAACTCGGATTCCCCTGAAAAATGAGAAATGGAAATCCTGATATCCACCTATCTTTATATTTTTTCATAAACAGTTGATGATTAATCTCAGAAAAATATATTTTTGACAAAGCTTCATCGATATCAGTTTACACTAATAATAACATTTTTTGCATATTTTACGCCCTTTTCCAATCAGGGAGATTACTAAGAGGCGGTGGCAGTTCCAACCACTGGCTGCACCCACAACCATGGAGGAGGGCGGATGGTGAAGGATAGGGATCGCTGGGTCGGCCCAGCACTCCGAAAAAATTTTTCAGGAGTTACCAGACCCGGGACCAGAACCCAGGTCCTCCTGCGTGGCACGCCGACAGCATTATCATTAGGCCATCCGGCTGCCAATAATAGCATTTAAAAGTTTAAAAATTTAAACAACTTCCTCCTTAATATTCTAATTTATAATAGATTTATAATGAAGTATTCTTGAAGTGATTATTTTAGCATTTGTTTACAGATGCAATCCTTCATCTAAAATCACTATTTTTTCTGTTTAGGACCACTTTCCTTTTAAATTTGGTAACGTAATCAAAGTGATGTGCTAATTCATGCACATGCTACTCATCCAATCATTAAAATACTTGAATGCTACTTTCACGCTAAGACTGCATTAATTTTCTATCCATCTTTGTCAAACCATTACGTTGATATCAATCACTTGTACGTTTACCATTACACATGCAAGACTACAGTTGTAATATTAAACATTCATAACTTAAACAAGCTATATTTAGAAATTCCATACAATCTTCTATATTTTTTTGGAATTTTTAAAGTTTTTATTGTATGTTGTACTCAAAGTCTTAACTAGGTAAATACAAATCATACTTAAACCACTTATAGAATATTAAGCTTCGATATTGTTGTAGTTCGGATGTAATCTCTGCAAGCACTTACCTGGAAGATGTTTCGATGATTTCGAAGAAAGCGATAATAGTATGGTGCTGAATATGTTCTATCAACCGAATTTCTTTCCGAATGAATTTATCCAGATGTTCTTTAGTCACTCTGTCTTTATAGAACACCTTAATCGCCATATTTTCTTGAGTGCTACAAGAAAGCGCTACCCAGATATCAGAAAAAAAGTCTGGTTTTTAATTTTCCTACCACATAACTATCGATTGGTTGGACTTTGAAAGGAATATATTCCGTTTTTGTAGATTGTGCAGGTACAGTTCCGAGATTTTCCCGGAAGTATTCATACTGGTTCGCTACCATTAGAGCATTAACGTGATTGAAGCGAAGTTGTTCAACCAAATCGTGATTGTTTCAATAAGTGTGAATAATGTATACATTTTTAAAGTTAAGAAATATTTTTGAACATATTTATACGTGCTTTACATTAATAAATTTTAAATAAAATTAATTACGTATGATAAGAATTATTTTTACAAGTTAAAAACTGTAAAAAAAAATTCGTTAAGTTCTATCAGAAACTCCACAGAGTTCGTTAACTTTATAACGGCATAAATGGGAGTATAAAATTTTCATCAACTTTCAGAGATTTGATCGATGATGAATCTGACAAAGCAATCAGTTTAAAATTTTTAGTATGTTTTTCATTGAAAGAAATTCAAGAAAAAAAATTCTCTTCTATTTTTGTTACGCATATCTAAGAATAAAATTATGTTTTAAAAATAAAATATCCAGAATGGTTGACTTTTAATGCCGAAGAATTTTTTTTTTTTTTCCTTTTCTCTCCGATTTAAAGAATTTTTTCTAAAGTTTATATAGAAAACAAGAAAACAAACTTGCTGTTTTATGCATTATTAATCTGTTATTGATGTTTTTAAGTAATCGAAGCGTAATGCAAATTTATGAGGTATGCAAAGTAGATAAAAAAAGAGTAACGTCGACGACTGATTCAAGGACTTATTCCTTTATTATCAGATCATTACAAAAAAAAGAACAATAAACAGAAATAGCAGAACGCACAGACAAGATGACATTTCGACAGTTCAATATACACCATTTTTCAATATTTTTATTTACATCTTTACTTGTAGCAATTTATTCATCATCGTCATTATCACAAAAAGCAAAACATAAACATCTTTGATAGGTTTGTTTCTCCGTAAAATTGCTTTACGGTTATTTTCACGTAATATATATATATATATTTAACACAATAAAATGAAAGACTCACCTTAGTTGCTGATCGTCATTTCAAAACGTATTAAGGAGAAAAAGAAAGAAAGGAAAAAAATAAAAAAATCTATATTGAACAGATTCGACGTATAAATTTCTAGAGGTTTGAGTTTTTCGAATACACTACTAGACATCACACGTCAGTAAAACTCTAGTAAAAGATACGCCCAGGTGTTGTCTTGGCAAGAGTAACAGCATTTCTCATCAATAAGTCCAGAGGACCTCTTTCTTGCCCCATAAAACACGGGCAGTTCATCTTTATTTCGTTGCGCCGAGAAAGAGTTTTACACAGAACTGGGTACAGTTAACTGACCGCCTATACCATTCGCTTTCAACCTTCAAATTACTTTGGATTCGCTACGACTTTACTGCCTTCTGTAGGAAATAAAAGCCGAAAAGGGGGTCGACTAAAATTATATATCTTTGTTTTACGTGTCCGAAGTTTTCGTCGAAGTATATCTCACGTTTGGAACTCTGTCAAGTTAAGTGATCTGATAATATAGTCACAAAAAGAGCATATACAGTATATAGAGAGAGAGAAAGAGAAGAGAGAGAGAGAGAGCTTTAGATGTAAAGATGATGTTATAAACAGATGCGTTTGAAGATGCGAACAATTGGTCTGTGCAACAATTCGGGTATGTACTTTGAGTTATAAACTTTTAGACTATTTGTTTTATATATATATATACATACACGGATAATTTTCCAAATTTAAGTGATCACGGAAGAAGTTATTTTCGTTTTGTATAAACATTTTCTTTGTAAACAGGATTAAGCCAACTTCGAGAATGTATATATATATATATATATATACTTTGAACATCTTCAGCAAATAACTCATGAAATTTTTTTTTGTTAAGCAAGTCAATTGAAAGTGAGTAAAAATCTCACGAATATATATCATTATAGCCGTGTTTCGAATTTAAAAGGAAAAAAAATCTGAAAATATCAATATAATTTTTGCATATTTTACAAGAAAAATTTTGCGATATTCAAAAAAAAATTCTTTGATTCCATTTAAATAGAATTGATTATAATGCTACATCGAAGGAGGCACAATTTGAATATTTTGATTGAATATACGTTTTATGAAGAAAAGAATAACGTATACATTAAAAAATTTCTAAAACAAATTCTTAAAAACATGTACATGTAGAATGGATTTCATCCGACCAAATATTAATTAAAAAAATAAAAATGAGAATTTATGTTCGTCCGAGGATGTTTTGTTCGTCATATCGAACATTTTTAGAAGATACAATGCAAGTTTAAACATCATATTTATGAATAAAAATATTCATATTATTTTCTACAATAATTTTTAGTAATTTTTACTGTTAGAACGTAAGAAAACCTGTAATATTTTTTACAGAAGTTATTTTGTTATTGTTGCGAAATTATGCAAATAAAAACCGTTCCATATAAAACATTCTATTATACGTTATATATGGAAATTGCTTACAAAGAAAAAAAACATGCAAGAAAAATAAAGAAAGAATAACACGAAATTTATAAATTTCTTTATTTCTAATTTCTTCGAACAATTTAAAAATGTTGTTATCGATCCTAACCTTATGATGGAAGAACCGATATCAGCGGTCGATAGATAGTCAAGTTCAATTTTTTTTTCTTTTTTTCTTAAATATTTGAACCATCTGCTTATAAATTTTTTCTCCGATCAGTTAAAAGATATTGAACTTTAAAAAAAAATTAATAAAAATATTCATTAAATACTGTATAACGAAGAGAACTTGCAGTCTTTAATAATTGTTTGGTATAACCTTTCGCATTTAGAATTATTATTATTATTTTTCTCTGTTTTTAAACTGAAAACAAACATTTAATTGATTAAAATAAATTTTCTTTCTTTCTAATTCGGTAACGAGATTCCTTTTAATCTCTCACAAATAACAAAAACGTGTCGTGGAGTCGTAACATATATAAAAGGTAGGGGAAGAAAAAAAAAAAAAAGAGAGTCTTTCTTGAAATAAATTGTTATTAGGTAGATCAAAACCAGAAGAGAAGGGGATTAAGAAAGAGTCAAAGCAGTTCATTTTCAAAGTATCGATTCTATTCAACAATACTTAATGGGATCTTCCTATAATATCGGGCAAATTAAATGGTTCAGATGAAGGGCCTTATGTGGTTAGTATATCAGATCTGGTGGTTTCTGCCATCGTGTTGTGTCAGGCTAATATCGATTGGACATAAAATTTCGAGAAGCTTAATTTTTCAAGAAAATGTTCGAGTTAAAAGTTAGAAACCGCTTAATAAATGACTTAAAAGTTTTGCGATGAATATTTAATTGCTATCTGGGCCGAGAAAATGGCTTTTCGTGATAACTAGAAATTCTTTCTTCTTAATTCCTCCTCATCTTTTTTTTTCTCAGAAAAAAAACATACATATATATATATATATGTTATCACAAAAGAGTAGAAATTAACTGTCATATCTAACGATTTCGATAATTATTTTCTTTAAATAATAATTATCCAAATCGCACCAACTCTAACAACGTACAGATATAAAAAATATTTCAACATCAATAAACATATACTAGAAAAAAAATTTTTTTTGTTTTTTTTCCTCTTATACATCTTAATGATGCGTGTCTAAAAACTGAAAAATAATTCTCGTACATATTTTTTTCCTACTTAAAACTATACAAAAATTAAACACACATTCAGTATTTTTACACATGTCTATCTCGTTCTGCTATTTCAGATATCCGTAATTAGCACAACATTTGAAAAAAGTGACTCTACGAACAATTAAAATGTATATAGTCGAACAAGTGATGAATTATTATTATTATTTTTTATTTTTTTTGCCAAGCTAAGTGAATTACAGTATTATAACTATTGTTCTATTTAATGTGTGCTTTTGTATCTACAGTATCATCTCGTTCCATCTTCAAATAAAGCAGATAATAAAGGATAGAGATAGATACAGAGAGAGCAAATGATCAGACTCCGATGATGCTCAAAAATTTTCTTTCGAAAATATTTGATATATATATATATATATATTTATATTTTTACTTTTTCCCCTCGTGTTTTTTCATATTTGGGAAAATGTTTACCTCAATAAATCTTCTCTTGATATATTTTTTTTTCCTCAAAAGAATATAAACTAATGGTTATCGTATTTAAACTGATAACTAATACTCTAGAGGCGTTTAGCGATATTTTTTTTTTTTTTTTTAAGTTCCTTATACAAGTATCCATTGTTAAATTTTCATCTATATTTTGAAATTGGTGAAATATAGAAAACGGGCATGCTTAATAAAAACTGACTCTATTTTTCATACGATGGCTTGAGTTTAGGCATATTTTGATACGTGGTTTTGTGTCCGCAGTTTGTTTTTTTTTTTATTTTTCTTTCTCTATGTATGTATTTTCTTGTGATATCGTTTTCAGTATCCAAATCCCTCCCAGGTCCCCAATTATCTTGTGTTCCATTCCACTAGATTCGAAGGCTTAATGCCTCAAGAAATTTAGAGCAGCGGTCACAAGAGTAGTTACTACGACAACCACAGCAGATTTTATCATCGTACCCTCATTACAGCCGTCTTCTCGACAACAGAAGGATTCAGACTGGGCTTCCACTGAAATAAAAACAGATAAATACCATCAATTTGCTGTTAACCTTTAACAACTATCAAGAAAAAGCGCTGTAAATAAAATTGGAAAGTATGCAAACAACTTTTCTCTTAATTATAAGTTACATAGCATTATATACGACTGACTTACTTAAAATTATCTTATTATTATATATATATTCACCAAGGTAATATTTAATTAGGTTATGAAATGAAAATTATATTATATTAATAGAGTAATCGAAAAATTTTTATTAAATTATTTTTTCTTGATGGATACTCACCTGTTAATTAATTTATTAAGTAAGAATTGTTTAATATAGTATGTTTACAGATATAACGAAATTTAAATTTGTAAAATAAATAATATTTGGTTGCAGTGATTGGAGAACGAAGAGTAGATAGAGTAATGCGGGCTCTCTTCAGAAATGATGTTAGAGTCTAATGTAAACGCACCAAATCGACCTGACAGATCAAATTAGGAAAAAAGAAGAACTAGAATCGTACAGTGCTACATTGGGTGTCAAATCTAGTGTATTTTGGAACCTCTTCTTGTGCTAAATGCACTTTCAGTAACCAGTTTTCTTAAGATACAAGAAAGGAAAATTTATTAATATATTTGCAAATAAATTCAGGACACCTCTTTAAAAATAGAACAATTACAATTATTATTTTATCGATGGTTAAACAGTTGCCAGGATTTTTTTTTTTTTTTTTTGTGGAGGTAAAGTGACTTAATGTTAACATCTCGAACCTATTTCTAGCTTACTGATAGAAAAAGTATTATACCTAATGGGTTTATAGTCTCATAAATATTTAATACGTTTTAATGTTTAATCATCACTCGTGTTTTATTTTTTTTTCCTCCCCAAAACTCTTTAAATTACTGTCGAAAAATTTTCTTTTGTGCGTGCGACCAGATTCATACGCTATTGGAAAATGCTTAAAACCGTTCCATCGAAAGGGGGAAAAAAAGAACTACGTATATATATTATTGAAAATCGTTGTGAAATATTAAATTGCAATTATTTTAATATAAAATTGAGAATAAAAGATGTCGTGAAAATAATTAAAACGACGTTTGCATTAATTCACTAGTAAATCAAAATTTTCGAACTGATTTTATAAATTTCGGTATAATAATAATAGTATTTATCTTTAAAACGTGAGTTAAATGGATGATAAATTGCACAAAATTACGTTGTTAATTTAAATTTTATCATGCATTAAATAAAATGTTATTGGTTACTTCTTAATAACTCTTTCACAAAATGAAATGAACTCCTGTTTAAGAAACTCTCATGGTATCAAACAGAAGATTGTATGCAAAAACTTTTGATAGCATTTGGAAATAAAATGTAATCCAGTTTTAATAAAAGTAGAAAGCAAAAAAGTACCAATGGTATACATTAATATGTCATATAAATTAATAGCAATACCCAATTGAGAGGGGCCAGCAGAACCATTGAACTATATCAATAGTCCCAAGAGTGCCATCAAAGATCAGTTTACAGATATATTTTTATGTCTTTGGAGTAGGTGATGTACCCATTATCTTACTTCTTTTAGACCTTGATAACATCATTAAAAGTAAACGTATTTAAAATTCTAAGAAGATATAGATGCGTTATCAAGCAAGCTATGATTATAATATTTATTTATAGTTGTAAATATTTTGTTATGCATAATAATACGCGTTGCTTAATGTATACAAATAAAGATCAGTACCGGAATTAATTCTTAAAGAATCATTACCATTAAAATGATTCCTTAGGTACTAATTCGTTACCAAACTGTGTTACGTGATTAAGTGTTTCTCATGCTAAGATTAGCGAAGCTTCAGAGATCCTCTTAGAAACTTCACAACAGAGTAGCTCTTTCATTGTAATTATCAGTGATTTTGTGTTTATAAAGTTTTCTCTTGGAAAACTATCAAAAAGTAAACGTTATAACAAAAAAAAAGTGGTGAAAGATTGGTGTGCGTTTAAAAATATTGACTATATTCTGTAGGCATATCTGAGGATGATTAACGAACTTCGAAAATTTATTTGTATAATAAATCATAAAAAATTTAAAATTCCATATATTTTTTTTTTTTCTAATTGGAAAAGGATTGCTTAGTAAAAAGTGCAAATGCACCAACATGTTAGGTAGTAAGTACATGTTGGTGTTACGATAGAATTTGGGGAAAATATGATTAACTAAAGGAGAAAGAAAAATTATTCAAAAGATAAATTTAAATTTTCCTTATTAACTTTACCATTTTCGTATCATCTCATCGGCATTTACCATATCAAAGTTATCTTAAAATCGGTTAAGTAAATCAATAGGGAGGAATTTCAGTAAATATATCGAAAGTAATATTTGTGTAGTTAAATCTTTAAAGGACGTTCTCGTACACAAACACGTGTAAGTGCTGTTTAAGTGCACAACCTCCTGTTTAATGCGATTATGAGGACATTTTTCATCCAGGTGCTCCCCATTGAGTTTAATAAGCATCTGATCTAATTTAGCAAAACAAAAATTTGCAAAATTGCCATCGTAAGTAACGCTAATGCAATATTCCTTTTACGCCGTTTCGTCTGCTCTCGATGAAGAATTTTCTTTGAAACAATTCGCTTAAACGAATATCAAAATTTCTCATTCAAATTCTGATTTAATTAGTATTCGCTTAAGCATTTTTACCAGAATTTAAACATTTATCTGAAAATGCGTTAGGAAAATTTTAGAACGGAATGAATTTTTAATGTTTAATTATACAGATAGACGGGTCTCTTTTTTCATACATATATTTCTTTTTTCCCCCCTCCGATAATTGGAAACTGCTTTAGAATTAAAAATTCATTATAAATAGTTATTAATACTTCATCGTCATTCTATTTTCGATATATCTTATATTAATGGAGTTATAATCGTAATACGCGTAGAAAACGTTTAATTATTTTACGAATGGCATAAATAATGGTAAAGATTGTTTTCGAAAAAGAGAAGTTTCCTGAATCACGAAGAAAACGTGACACCACATGTTTTGGAAAAACCACGAATTCGTGTGCATGGCACGTAATTCGAGATCTTTCCTAAATTTCCGCGGAACTTTTAACATCGTAATAATGGTTACTTATAAAACTTAATCTACACATCTCAAAGTGATAGAAATGTAAAAAAAATTGTGTGAACAAGCAACTACTTTCTATCAGATGACATTCGCAAACATGAATTAATATCTTTGTAATTTTAATGATCTCTAGAATAATTGGAGAGATGATAAATTTTATTCGCACGCTAGTCCACATGCTGAATATATTTTAATTATTCAGAAATTTTAATAATTTAATTAATTAATGTATTCAATGAAGGAAACCGCACGCTCTGATATTATGAGTATAGGAAGAAAAGCTATTTAATTCTTTAATGTTGAACGATATATGTGCGACGAATTAAACTGGCAAGATGCTTGAACTTCTGTATATGATACTAATTTTAAAAAGTTTCGATTAAATCGATTTAAATCCGAGATGTTTGCTCAATCGATTTTCTCAAATCAGCAAAAATCAGTTATCTAACAGCTTGTATAAGTTTTAGTTTAATCGTATATAATCAAAAATTTGTTCAAGTTCTTGCAAAACTGCAAATATTCCTTCATTTTGCTTAAAATTAATGATATATTAAAATTGGTCAAAAAAATATTTTTTTATTAAGCGAATTGTTCACTAGTTATTTACAGATAAATATCAAACAAATGATAAATTATAAACTATTTATCCTAAAAGAATGATTAAAAATTGTTTTATTAATAGTTATCTAAAAAAATGAGCATATATTCACTTTAAAAGAAACTATTTTAAATGAATGAGTAAAAATTTCAAGTTGTTAGTGAATAATCAAGTTTGATTGAACTATAAGGACAAGCGAAAGTTTTCAAAATGGCGGTTCGAATACCGGATTACGGGATGCCGGATTACTGGAATGATACTCTACCATTCTGTATCTTTTATCAGAAAACATTATACATTACGATAATAAATGTACGAAAAGTAACGATTTTGTATCAAATTTACTATTCTCAGAACATTATTTTTATATATAAGTATTTTCATTTTGGACATTTTTAACAACACATAACTTCTAGATTAAATTTAATAAAACTTCCGAAAATATTACATCATAAAGTTATATATATATATACAAAATAATAACTTTTTTTCGATCTATCTTTAAATTATCTTCATGCACGAAAAGTTTATACAGTATTTTATATTTTAAAGATACAATAAATCACATAAACTGATTTTTTAAAAGTTTGATTTAAAATATAATATAACTGGGAATAACATATTTATTGCACGAATCATGCAATAATAAAATTGCTGTTCTTGCTTTATTGAATATTTATAAAATTTTAAAAGTATTTTCTATTTTCTCAGTACGCTTTGTTTATGCTAGACTGAAACGAAAATTATTATTTTTATGTTTATTATATATTTTATCGAAAATCGAATTATGTGTAAATTCATTTACTGTAAGAGGAAACAGGTCTTCAGCTCTTCGGCTGTAAAAAATATTTATATTTGCTCCAGATAAGTGAGGAATTGATGATGAGCAAGAAGGTGTTACTTAAACAAGTAAGAAGAACCTAAAGTAATATAAGAAGCGTGTGGAATAAAAAAAAAAATAAGTGATTACAGAAGAATAATGGATGATCAATCTAAGGCTGATGAACAATCTAAGAGCAATTGCAAAAACTGATAAAAACTGGTATACAAAGATGGATAAGCAAGTTACGAATATAAAACTTATGATAACGATAATTCTCTCTTTTTTCACTGTCTGTAGTTATCATAAAATAATTGTTTTTGGCGCATATATATTTTTTCTATCAGCAGTTAATGTTGGCATCTAAAAAAAGAAGTAACTTGATAAACTTTCTCAGTCTGTAAAATTCAGCAAAACAGTTCCCAGTGAGGAAAATTAACGATTAAACAACTAACAAGATGTTTATAGCATCGAAATTACGGTTCGGAAAAATTCAATTATAATAATTTTATGCCTTCTAGCTCAAAAACGAAATTCAATAGAATTAAGAAGAATATTCAAGATTTTACCAAAATTATAATCGATATTATAACAGAATTAGAACCAAGTTTATCTTGAAAGTTAAAACTCCTTTAAATACATAGTTTAATATTGCCTTTTCGCGAAAAGAGTTATTCTTAATAGAATTTTGTTGTGTTTGCAACATTGTTTCCGATGTATCTTTTAAAGCAAAAATGGTTGCCTGGAGGAACATCAAACTACACAGTTTACGTATCTAAAATTAATGAAATTTTCGCACCAAAGGCATAAAAGGAACTAATAGATCTTCATCATTCAGTTACCAGCGAATCAATTTTCTTCAAAGTGAGAAAATTATTTTGCAATTTACCTTCGTAGCTTAAATTTAAAAAGAAAAAAAATACGATAATATAATATACCCGATGAAAAAATTATGAATATAGGGTATACTCGAATGAAAAAATCATGTCTTAATGATTATAATCGTGAAGAATAGTCGTCACTAGCATAACAAATTTTGTAAGGGAGGAGATTTCAAGATATAGTAAAAAAATTCAGTTCTTTGCTTATCAGAATGAAAGGAAAATGGTTTGCTTCCTTTTTATAGGAAGATCCAATTGTCTCCTTCTTTGGGTGATTCAATTGTTCTCTCTTAAGAAGATCCTGTTATTTCTATTAAGGAATTTATAAATTCGTTAATGCTGTCTTTCATGCATATTTTCTAGAATTATATAGTGAAATCATTGTGAATATTGTTTCACAATAAAAATTCGACTAACACTGCATTGGAAGTATGGCAATATGCCAGAATACTATAGATACTTAGCTTCGAAACTTAAAAGATTTTCGAAGATTTTACACACCATTGGATAGATTAAAGAAGTGTTTACTGTATCTGCTATCACTGTATGTGGATTTGATAGAGAATATTCGAAAAAAAGGAAAAAAATATTTAGGACCAGAAACTTACAAGTTAAAAATAACCATCTAATCTCTAGATTTCTGGTGTGACATTGCAAGGAAAGGAATATATTTACGAAAATGTTTGTTTTCTTTTTTACTTTAGATTAAAGGCAAGGAACAAATAATCTTGGGATTAACTTTGCTTCATAAATAAATATACATGAAAACAGTTTGAACGATAGCGTATAAACTGCAGAGAATGAATCTTCTTTAAACAAAATTTCAATATTCTAAAATAACATTTGTTTTTTTGTTTGATTCTTCAATAAAAATATTTTATTCTTACTGCAATTTTAATAATTATCATATTTTATTTCTCAGTTTTTGCATTTCTTTGAAAATATATAAATAAATATTGAAAAATATTCTTATTGTGGAATACATGAAAGAAAGTTCATGTTTTATATTTTTTGGAAGAAAATGTCATCTTCAGAGTACCTCATTCTTTTAATGCCGTCATCCTTGATTTGCTGTTTCATTTTATTTTCATTGAATAGTTTTATACTCCTAATAAAACTAATTCATTTTTATCGTTTTGATTGATGTTGAAATACATTAAAAACAAAGAAGTTAGTTCTCAAACATGCGATGCGGAAAGTAGTCAATGGATTGAGTTAAAGTTGAGTAATTGGATTGAAATTTATATTTTTGGCTTTCAGGAAAGACAGTAAAAACTAATCTATTAATGCAATTATCATATTGTTTACTTGCTGAATATTATAGTTTTTTTTATTTGATGTATCAGAATTATGAAGAAGAACATGCAGACTATATTATCAACAATGTAATTCCTATTCAGGATGATTTGAGTTGATTTAACTTATTCTTATGTAGGTTTATTTTAAGTGCAAACAATGAAGAATAATTTGCATTTATGGCATAATTTACAACTATAAAATACATATAAATACCATAAATCTATCGATATATCGAAGCATATCTAATAAATTGCCTCTTCTTAGCCAGAACGTTTCTAGCTTATTTTCATGTGTAAAATGTTTTAATTTAGTATAATAAATATTATAATGCTGATAATCCTGTTTTACATAGTTTATATGTTTGATATTAATTATGCTTTCCAACTATTTAGTTTCTCATAAAATTCTAAATCCAAAATATCCTGTTTGGCATGATGCAAATAGAGTTTCGATTATGCCAAACAGGACAGAAACTCGCGATTTATTACTACATCATTCATAAGAGTTTGCCAATGATCGTGATATGCGAATAAGCTCCAAATTTTGCACAAAAATGCCATCATTCATAGCATGATCGGTAGAAAGAACATATTATTTGAAAAATGGCACGATAAGACATAAGTGAATGATGATATGAAACTTTTTTCTTAAAGCAGAATGATGTAAAGATGAATCGTTTCCATACAGTTTGAGATAGTTTGCAAAATATATCCGAGCAAACTTATAGAAAGACAACGGTTGTTACTAATCAGAGAACTACAGAATTTAATCAAAAATTACATGGAAATGATTTAATATAAACATAATTTATTTCAAATATTCCAAACAGAATAAAGTAATGTTTTCTAATAATTTCATATGTTGTAAGTATTAGAAATTACGCTATACGAACAAAGGGATTAAATTTATAGAATAACAATCGATGTAAGATTGTTTTGAATGTTAAAACAATCTTACATCGTTTTGTTAGCGGAAATAATTTGAGGTTTTGAATAAGAAGAAGAAAAAATTTTAGGTTTTTTTTTGAGATTTTTCTGGCTTATGATGATGATTCTTACAACCATCGTAACAGACCAGAAAAATTTAATAATAAAATATTTCCAGTGAATGAGTGAAATAGTAGATGAAGCAGATATAAAATATAGTATGTAGAATTATAAAAATTGAAAATATCAATTGATTCGCTAATAATAAAAAATAAAAAAATATTTTTTTGTAAGCAATAGGAACATAAATCGAATTGCATCGCTTTGAAATGATCATTGAAAGCATCTTTTTAATCTAAAAAATTATAAATATTTTTTGGAAATAGAATGAGTTCGGATGAAAAATTCTTGGAAGTTCTTCCAGAAGTGATTCTTCTCTAGGAATATAAGAATGTTTTTTCTTTAGTACTACAGCAAAAGAAAAAGATCTTTTTGATAAAAAAACTTGTATAAGAAATGAAATCCTTATAAGTTTAATATTCCTTTATTTGTACAGTGTACTACTGTGCAAATAAAGATAGCAAAACTCTTCAAAGAGTAAAGTTCGAATAAATAAATGCCTATAGGGCCTATAAAAAAATATAATTTGATCTATCCCACAGAATGAGGAACTTAAAATAGAACCCTTCTATAAAAATATCGGTTAAAGAAAAGGTCTTGTTTGGAGGAAGCATTAATTCGAATTTCCTAGAAAGCAAATCTGCTTCAATAAGGTAATATCTTCTCTAGATAAAGAGCATTTTCGCAGAAATATAGCAAAACTCTATGTGTAAGAAAAGTTTCCCAGAGGAAAAGGTCTTACAAATAAGATATTCGGAAGAAGTTATATCTTCCATCTGAATACATCTGATATTTATAAAAAAGGAATGTCACAATGAATAGGAGAGCTCTCTAAAGCAGTGGATTAATTAATTATGACGATCTATCTCCAGAAGCTTCTTTCCCCTTCCAACTGTTCTCTTAATTTTCGAATTTTATGCAACTGAATTTGCAGAAAAGATATGTGATGGCAAGTCAGTTAGGAGAGCAAAATATTTTGGCTATATCAGAGATAGAATGTATCTGTTATTTGAAAGATAGAGCTCAATGGGTCAGGCTGGAATTCTCCTGAAAAATAATCATCCTATTGGGATTCAATCCCTGATTTTTCAGATGAAAACCGTCATTCAATTAGAGAGTAAAAATATCTTGAAATATATTTTACTGTTAAGTCATATCTAATGAAAATCATCTCGTAAAAATCACTCAGTAACATCATCAGAATATTCCAATTTTGTAACTTTTGAGAAAAAGTCAATATATTTTTTTAATGTGCAAAGAAATTGTCTACTAATATTTATTATTTTTTCGCTTTAATATTTTAGCATAAACCACAAAAGTTATGTTATGTGTAAAGCTGTACAGCATTGAAACTTGAAAAAAAGAGATTTTAATATTAAATATCGACATTTTGTTTGCTTATTCTAAAAATTAAGTTCTTCGCTTTGTTTTCACATCGTGCTTGAGATCGGGATCCATATTTAATTATAAATAACGAAAGAAATTCTATATTACATAAATTTCGAGTCATATGTTATAATTTTTATGAAATTATTGATGAAAATTATTGATGAAATTAAAAACGTCCCAGATAAAATCTGGTATACTTGTTCTACTTAGAGTTTGCTGATATTATTATAAGAGCTAAAATTTTTGAATTTTTCTGAAGCTGAAATGGTGTGCATTCAATTTTACCTACATTGAGAAATATAAACTTTTTTTAGCATTATTCAGATTCTATGATTAATATAAAAATAAAAATATGTTTAAATTTTCTACTGATGTTTTAGACAATTTTTTTCAAAGATGAATTTTAGTGAGAGATAAATAAATTCAAAGTATAAAATTCCAAAAATTTTCAATGGTTGCTATTGTAGCGAGATCACATGATGTGCTCAAATTTAGTATTCGTATCACTTGAATAAAGAGAAACTATCGTGCAAAATCTGATACGCTGCAATGCATCAGTACTTATTTTTCTGCAGTCTGATAGTCAAACAGCTGAAAGACGTAAATTATATGAATTCGGTTTTGTAAAATATAGTTTAAAAATTCATTTATAAGTGATCAAACGAATTTATTGAAAAAAAAAAAATATATATATATTTTTCAATTTTATAATTTTTTTCAGCATTATTTACTTCATATGTTACACCAAACACTTCAGTACGTATTGAATACATTCAAAAACATCATAACATTTGTTATCAAGATTCTTTGGATTTAGATTTTTTCTGAATATTACAATTATATATACTAAACAATACGTAATTAATGTTAAAGATGTAATTTTTTAATATTTAAAAGCCTCTTACTCCCAAATAGTGCACTAACAAGTAAGAGTCAGAATGTTTGTTAGATCTCAATACTATATGTCTATACTAGATTTATTGAATCATGCTGATAGATTTTCGGTAAAAATCATACATATTTTTAATAATACCAACGATGTTTATGCATCTGTATGCGTATATTTGAGGATCAATAACATAAAATTCTGTGAAGAAGATCCATGTAATTTCGGAACATTTTCAATCCATACTCCAGAACATAAAACATTCATAAATTTAAACTAGATCAATGCCACATTTAGGATACTGTTCAGCTACTCCAACATTAAAGAATATTAAAAACTGAAAGTAATGCCATGAAAAATATTTCGTACTTTGCCTTTCAACGAAAATAAAAGTATTTATACATTTTCATAACTTCTAATATTATTTTAATCCAGAAACATTGCATTGAAAAGTATGCATTAAGAATCAATAATTAGAATTAAAAGAACCTGGGAAAAAATTAAATTATGGAAAAGTTCTACGAAAAAATTAATTTTTCAGATACAATCCGGATCGATACAAAACATTACTAACTGTTTTCATAAATATTTTATAATCTATGCTAAGTATATTTAATTAAATAAAAATAAAATGAATGCAAAGGAAATTAAAAAAATTAAGCTTGAAAAATTCAAACTTAATTTTATGTTTATATCAGGCATAAAATATTATATACCTATGTTTATTAGTTACGTATTTTGCACGATATTATTAAAGAAAAATTGTTTTTACTACTCTAATATTGTCATTCGACCATACACTCAATCTTTGTTATCAATTATTTTTAAGTTGATTCACAGTTACAATACAGTTTCGAAGTTAATTAATAAACAGATAATACATATATTTTTTTCTTTGAATAAATTATGCAAACGTTGAAGATTATTAAAAACTCACCTTCAGATTTACAATTAGGAAGGCATTGTCTAACGGTTATTCCTTTGTTGACGTATTTCTGTAGAGAAGTAGGAAAGTTATAAATTGCTTTTAATGGTATCGAAATTAGAATTATAAAGAAACTTACCAAACAAAAGTCATCTGGGCTATCACATTCTTTTAAATTGGAATCATTAAAATGGTTGCACGGAATTAATGAACCTGTTTGGCTTCGAATGTAGGTTCCGCACCGATAGCATTTGAGGCACCATGTTCTTGTGACTGGAAAAAGTTGCAAATTGTAATCAATATTCTGCTTAATGAAAATTTCCCCCCAGTATTACTTCCGTTCAATATTTTCATTACGAAACGTACATCGATACAAAAGTAGAGAAAAATTCCATTGGATGATGCCAGTTTTAAATTTTATAAATTTTTAACAGATTAATTTTTTCGAAGCTTTTTTTTTACCAGCGAAAAAAATATATTGCAATTAAAAAACTTTATTTAATTAAAGATATTGTTGCAATTTAGTATGGCGGGTTTTGTATTAACACGATAATTAAATCGCGTAAATTTGATATTGATATTATTTAGTTATAATAAAAAATTATTTTTAATGTATTCTCTATCGAAAGGGTATTATATGTGGAAATTTTTATAAACATACCTATTATGGTTAATTAGATATGCAATGTATAACAGAATAAGCGTTGATGATCACTTTTCTCAAAATGTACAAAAATAGTCAAATGCAATAATAATTGTAAGAGTTACTGTATAGCATAATTCAATTACTGACTGAAAATGCTACCAAATACAGGTACGTATTTGGCACATATTCATCACAGATTGGGTATTGGTTCGTCATTTTTCAAGTGACCCAAAGAGGTAAAGATAACAAAATCGCTGATAGTAAGCGTCATCTCTGCAAGTGCGCATTTGACATACGTACATCATGCATTTAATGATGTTTTTCCATATTTCAAATGATCAAAAGAATTAAAAATATAATAAAATCACTGATAGAAAACGTCATCTTTACAAGTATGCATGTGGCATAAGTTTGAAGTTGGTTCGCATAAAAAAAAATCACTGAATGAAAGTGCTATCTTTACAAGCATGCATTTGGCACAGTGTCATCATAGATTTTGTTCTAGTTCGCCATTCCTCACTCATTTCCAATTGTTCGTTCTACAATGACAGTTACTTCAACGATCGATAAATCGCCAAACACTTACAAGAGAGCGAGAAAGAAAGAGAGAAATAAAACAAAAATAATCGAATTAAAAAAAAAATGCAATTTAAATGCCTAACAATTATTTACTAAACTTTAAATTTTCACTTAATAATTTTTAATTGAATTTCTTATCTGTTCCGACGAACAAAAAAGTAAAAAAAAAAATAAAAATAAAAATTTAATTCACTGTCTAGTCTCTCTTAACAGGTTTTTAATTTGGAGCGAGAGAAAACTGTCGTAAATTAATAAACAGTTTTGGAAAATCGCAAACTCGCCGTCTTCCATTTCTAAAAATGAACCCATTTAGCGCATTGATAATCGATAAACTAATATTTAAGATTATTGGAAATTATCCGGCATCTACTTTAAACTTTCATTTAATCTGCCGTGTCTAATTGATGTATTAAGTTGGCTTACTCGTTATAAATTCTTACTTACTGGTCAGAAATTTGGCCATACATGGACTTATTAAACGTGTTACGTTAATTGGAATCACTCGACTAATGGAAAGTTAATAATATCGGATTCGAAACGCTTATATTTAATAACTTCCCCGAAACGCCCGGTTTATATATATGTATACATGAATAACGCTCTTTTGCACAGCATTTTACAGGAAGTTGCGGGGTTAAAGACCTAAAAAAAATCGTATTCTATTAAAATATTTGAAATTACTTCAGTGTACTCGTGCGAATTGATTCAGCTGTTTCTCAGAAGTTGCGTGAAGGCATGGTGCCACAATAAATGCAAGACGTACGAGCATCAAAGGTCACAGTGCAAACAAAACAACTCATTTTATATTTAGAAATATAACGACTGCTTCAAAGAAGAAGAAGAAAATTTATTGCTAAACAATATCAGTTATTAATTAAACTTAATTAAAAATAAATTATTTCGAATTTATTATTATTATTATTATTATTATTATTATTATCATCTTCTGTTTCAATTAATTAAAAGCAATTGAAAGAGAAGACGTACATCTTTTAGTTTTGTTTAAAGTTTTCTGTTGCATATTATTGAAACAGAATAGGCCTATATATATATTTTTCAGTTTTCTGAAAATAATTTTTTTTAATTTTAAAGTGAATATATATATATATACTTAAATGTGCATTTAATGCAGTGATAGAGTTGCAATTATTCCAAATCGTTACGTGTATAGAAAGAAAGAAATTTCGGCAACTTTACTGAAAATTTCTTTATAAATATATATATTTTTCTTCTATTTTAAAGTAGAGCTTAATATATTTTGCATCGGTTCTAATTTATTTATTTTTGCAGAGTCGGTATATATATATATATATTGTGTGTTTATATTTATATTTATTTTTATTTATTTTT